>JAEQBH010007785.1:0-199719 GCA_016808115.1 Tetrastigma voinierianum | reverse complement strand
CCTACATCGAGAAGGAACGAGGGGATTTCGTGAACCGAACCCTATAAGTCAGAAAGATCCCCTACTGGGAAAGGTAAGCAATTCTAACTGCTCCTATTCTCTTCTCCCTCTTCGCATTTTTTACTGACTTAATCATCGAAGAGGCAACCAACCCACCACCTCCGAAATGTCTTTTTTATAGGTTTACATTACGCTACTGATGTTCAAGAAATCTAACGATCAAGACAGCTACAATTTGACGTTCCGGGGATCCGATGATCAAAGTCCCAACAACTTTGTATAAATATATTTTTAAAATTTTTCATCTTCTTCCAAAACTTACCTTGGTTTTATTTTTTATTTAAGAAAATGAATTTGACTCTCTTTATATATAAAAATTATTACTTTCAAACATCTCATATTTTTTTCGTATTAAAATATAGTAAAATAGGGGTGGAGCTAAGGGGGGGCCAAGGGGGCAACACTTTCAAACGTGACGCAACAAGCCACACTTTTGATCCATTTTTCCAAAATAGGTCAGAAATATATGATAGTAAAATTAAGAAAGCCAAGGATATGGTGAGTGCAAAAGTCAAATTCAATCAATTTTCATGATTTTTTCTATTTTTTCTTTACAAGCCACATATCCTCATTTCTTCTTATTTACATTTTCAAACGTGACGCAACAAGCCACACTTTGGATCCATTTTTCCAAAATTAGGTTTAGGAAATATAGGAGATAGTAAAAGTTAAGAAAACCAAGGATATAGGGAGGCAGAGGGGTCAAATTCAATTGTCTCCTTTCATGATTTTTCTATTTTTTTTCTTTACAAGTCACATATCCTCATTTCTTCTTATTTACATTTTCAATGCACGCAAATAAGCTACACTTTGGACCCATTTTTCCAAAATTAGGGTTTATGAAATATAGTAAAGTTAAGAAAGCCAAGGATATAGGGAGGCAAAGGGTCAAATTCAATTGTCTCTTCATGATTTTTCTATTTTTTTCTTTACAAGTCACATATCCTCATTTCTTCTTATTTACATTTTTTTTGCCATCAACATATATATATATATATATATATATATATATATATATATATATATATAGATGAGAACCAAATATAATAAAATTATATATTTATTCAATAAAAAATCATGATTTTTAAAAGTATTGTTGTGCATTCGTTAGTCAACTCTTTTTTTTTTTTTTTGGGATGTTTTTGTATTTTTTATCTATTTGATTCATTGGAGAATCGAGGTTAAATTTTTAAAAAGTGCTAAGAAGCATGATACTCGTGTTGAACCTAAATCTAGGTTTAAGTCACGGCTCTTCAATTTGAATCCCCATATAAAGAGGTTGTTAACTATTGTTTTCCCCTCTACTACTGGCTAAGTAGGCAACAACTTTACCAAAATGATTTTTGAACGTGTTTTCGAGTTTATAAATATGGAAATCGGTTTTGCTTCTACAAACACCTCAACATGAAAAATGCTTTTGCTCTCTAAAATAAAAAAACTTTAACATGTAAAATATCACAATGAACTAGCATTCAACGTTTAAGTGAGATACAGATTGAGGTATTTAACTTAATTAAATGTTCTCAAGCTTGAGCCTTGGGATTGTAGGTGTATTCCGTGGTAGAGCTTTATTACCTAGTGATCCATTCCATCGAATAAATTTTACTAGATAGATATGATAACCAAGGATAAAAAATACACGGCTGATCGATATATCTATGACTAGATTTTACAGATATATCGAATATATCTGAGATATATCGACAGATATTTTTAAGAAATATCAAGAAACAAAAATTATTCAAAATTTAATTAAATACTTAAATTTCTTTTAAAAAAACATTGAAATAAGAGTATTTATGTTCAAAATAATTTTGATAAGTATAGTGAATGATAGTATTTATTAGTTTTTTAAAATGTTTAAAATATATTTTATTTATTTATTATAAAAATAAATGTAGTTTATTAAAACATATTTTATCATATTTTAGATAATAAAATTAAATTATTCCTATAATTTATATAAAATATTTATTTGAGTATTTAATTATTACAATTTCTGGTAGTTGTAATGATAATATTTTTGAGATGACAATAATTATTTTTAACAACGACACACTTATTTTAATAATCGAAGTATTATAAAAATTATATTAATACTTAATCTTATCAAATTAATTTTAATTTATAAATTATAACTTGATTAATATTTTTTTAAATATACTCTTTATTTTTAAAATTAAAATATTATCGTGAAAAAATAAAAATAAAGTGATAGTAATTTTTTTTTAAGAAAATGATTAATGAAAGAAATGAAATATTTGATATTGAAATTCTAATTTAATTAAGTTAAATTTATTGAATACTATAAAATATATAATCATTTAGGATTTTTTTAAATTTAATTATATACAAACTATTTAAGTATTTTTCCCATATTAAATTTTGATAAGTTTAATGATTATGTGGCACATTAGTAATTTATTTTAGAAATTGTGGCTGGAATTAACTCTTAGATTTGAGATCTTTCCCACCGAATTCATCTTTTCCTATTCTTTTATTTCCTATTGCTTCCTTCCCTTCATCATCTTCCATGCCCTAAACCCTAAGTGCAAGCCTCAAACACCTTGATAGCAACGACCCAGCCACGTCGTCAGCACCAGTGCAACACTAGCACCTCCAGCGGCAGCACAATACCTCCGAACAGCAATAGGTTTTTCTCTTCTTTTTTTCCCTTCCTAGTCTTCCCATTTTTTTTCTACTCAAAAGTTTCAATCATTTTTTATGAAATTTTGATGTTATTTTAGCGAAAATCATCATTTTCGTTGCATTAAGTGCAAATTTCCTTGAAATTTCATCGAAAATCATCATAATTGCATAAATTTCTTTATATACTTACAAATTCAGCATCGATAAATTGATAAATTCCACATTTTCACGATTTTTGAGACAACACACCGATTCTTATCGTATCGCCGCTTCCGATATTCAATATATCGCCGACATATCACATCTATCCGTAAATTTTTCATTCATAGTGTGATAACTTAAAGATATATTTTATGTAAGTATACTCACGAATTCGCAAGAGCATCTTAGCGCTAACAAAATCACACTAATAATAATAATAAAGTTGCTGGGCTGGTAACTTCCATATGCACAACATTAGGTATGACGTCATTTCCTTATCTTTTTCATCATTTGAATTTTTCCTTTTATTTTTTAAATAAAATTGGATAGTCTAAAATAACTTCCTTAATTAAAAAACCGGCATAAAGATTTTAAAAGTATATTATTTACAAGAATTTAGAAAAACTTAGCATCTATTTGTAATTATTTTTTTTAAAGAATGTTATTAATATTTTGTACAATGAAAATTTATTTCAACATCTTAAAATCTATTTTCAAACAATTTTAAAATATATTCTATAAATAATATTTATGTTTATTAATTTATTTTTTAATCCTTTACATGTTTAAATTATTATTTTTTAAACCCTCTTAGAAGAAAATAAAAAGATATTCTTATTTACAAAAAGATATTCTTATGTAAAAATAATATTCTTATTTTTCATTTTTAATAAAAATAGAAAATAGTGTATGATTGTTAAACATGCTTTTCTAGTAATATTTTAAGTTTTTTTTCTACTAAAATTGAGCTATTAAAATAACATCACATCATCTTATCCCATTTGAGTTTTTTTTGGAAAAGTGATAAATTTAATACAATCTATACAAATACAAAATATCAAAGATTCCAAATTTAGGGCACAAATTTTGATGACATAACTAATCAATGCAACAAGGCCAGGTCAACAACATGTCTGTCACAAACAACCTGTAAGTCAGGATTACAAAATACCAACAAAAAAAAAAAAACAAAGTAAAAATTGTTGGAAAAAATAGGTTTGAACATAATAATTTACCTATCTGAGCCTAAAATTACATCGGGTCCTTAATAAAGCTTTTACATCCACATTTGGAATTGTTTCTCCTCCATGCGAGCACGAACATATATCAGTCGCTTCAAAACCATTACGAAATAATTGTAAATTGCCTCCAAACATCACCCTCAAAATCCAGAATTAAAGAGCCATGAAAAGTTCTCAGGTCCCACATCGGATAGAACAAGACTTTGCGAGGTTACCGTTGACTGATGCCTTCCAAAGAGACGCGATTGTGTTTGTTCGCCATGAACATACATGACCTTCCATTTCATGACTGCTCTGCATCGCATATGACCCTTCCAGCTTCTCATGACCTGTCACAACGTATTACGACTCCCCAGTCATGACTGCATCGAACATCATGAGCAGTTCATATATAAAGACCACACCTTCTCTCATTTTGACATACATTCATTCATTTCATTTCATAATGAGAGAGAGCAGAGTTCTCGCAACAGCTTCGGGTTCGACAGCCCAACAAACGGCGTTTCGATTGTCGGGAGATCATTTATCCTGGGAGACAAATTGCCAAAGACTCGAAGCACCACTGCGAGGGCAATAATTGTCTTAAGGAGATTGTGTCCAACACAAGACTTGATCTGCAAACAGGTTCTGACTTTTCTGGTTTTTTCCTGCAAACCGTGTTAAATGTTCATCTGCTACTTGATTTGTTATATTTTACAGTGCTGAATTTCTAACAATCTTAAGACAATTATCGTTTTTTTTTATTAGTAATATGCTTTGTTATTTTTTATACTTCAGTACGACAAGTAGTAATCTGCTTTGTTATTTTTATACTTCAGTACACTGCTCATGTTTGCAAAACCAGTAATCTGCTCTGTTTGAGACTGCACCGTGTTTTTTTTTTTTTTTTTTTACATACAGAACTGCTAAACCATTCTCTTTTGCTGCAATTTTTTTTGTTTGCAAAACCGTTCTGTTTATGTTAATTTTCTTTTATATTTCAGTACGTTTTTTTTTATATATAGAAAACAATAGGTTTACTACGTTGTTGTTCGAATCGCACCGGTTTTTCGTTGCAATTTTTGGCTCGTTAAACAACGCTCGCTTTTGTTTTTTTATTTTATTTATATCAAGATGTTTTTTATCGTTTCGCGCCGTTCGAATCAAGTTGCACTAGAGCGCTTCAGAACCGCACTTCCCGTGAACTATTTCCAAATTTTGAACTACGTTTTTTTGCAAACGTTGTTTCTACTCGCACAATAAGAGCATTCATATGTTTAATATTTCACTTGCTCGTAATTGCTTTTGTTATTTCCGAAAAAACAAGAACTGCTTAAAATACTTAGCCAAAGCCCATAAAGTCGTAAGATACATAAAAAAACATTGATATCATCGAATATGTTAGGGTTGCTCAACTCAAAAAAATTCAATAATTCATTTGTTCTTAATATATTTTATTTAACTCATTTGGCAAAGCTTCGATTTGATTTTAAAGAAATCAAGCTTCGTAAAACAAGAGCCACTTTGATTTAATACTGATTTTATTCAAAATTTGGCAAAGTCATTTTTATTAATACATTGTTTCGAACAATTCTATTCAAGAATGAGTACTGACTTACCCCACGTAGTGCCTCCAAATACCATGCGGCGTCAACGCCCGTGGAGCTCATGGAGAGGAAGTCGAAAAGTTCAATGGAACCGACCAAAAGGTGGCAACAAAGATGTTGTTCTACCCTTACCACCTTGAATTTGGCCCGCTTCCTGGGCAGAGAATGCTCCCGCCTAAAGGAAGATGAAACCGGATGTGCAAGCGGCTGTCACAGAAGACGAAGATGCCGATTACCAACTACTTCAATGGCTTCTGATAACACATCGTATAACGCACGCGCTTCAATACCGTGTTAACTGTAATCCTTGGACAAAAATACAAGACCGAGGATGCATGGCTCAAGAAGCTATGGAAAAATCCTAGACTACAAGATGCTTGATTCCAAGATGTCGATCACCAAGTTCAAGATCTATGAAGGATTCCGCATGACATACATGCAAGGGATAAATCTCTCGCTGAATCCTTCCAAGTGGTCAATTATTGAAAAATTGCCACCACTATGGAAAGAATTCGCACTACCTAAAGCATAAGCGAAGGAAATGACTTGAAGACTTGATAGTGAGGTCAGAGAATAGAGGAAGACAATCATGCATCCGGAGAAGAAGCAGCAAGGGCTTCATGGAATCCAAGGCCAATGTCGTGGTCAAGGCGCACTCCTCCCACAATCACAAGAAGAGGAAGCACAATGGCAATGGGCCTCCCAAGCAAGGTCCTACGAAGAAGTTCCGGCAAGTGCTATGTGCGCAAGCAAGGGCACTGTGCTAAGGACTGTCGTAGTCGCAAGGAACTAGGGAATCCGAAGAAGAAACGCCCCTGGCCAATGTGATCAAGTAGACGATGTTCGTGACATGAACCTCTCAACTGTAGTCTCCGAGGTGAACTTCATTGCGCATTACTAAGGAATGGATTACGTGGGCCACTGGCCATGTTTGCTCAAACAAGAAGATGTTCTCATCATATCAAACCATAGATACGGAGAACAACTTTATGGGCAACCTCTCTTCCAAGGTTGAATAAGGGAAGGTAGTATTGAAGATGACATCAAGTACAAACTTACTCTCAATGATGTGTTGCATAGCTAAATTCAAAGAATCTAGTGTCTAGATCATTGTCGAGTAAGAAGGCTTCGTTGGTGTTTGTCTCGCATTAAATCTCATCCTCTCCAAAATGGGATGTATGTGGAAAGGGCATGAGCAATAGGGTCTTCTAAAACGAATGTACGATCAGTTGTACCCTATTAAGAATATCAATAAAAGGAGCACGTCTTCTGCTTATATGCTTGAATCTTTCAAATGTGTGGCATGGTAGATCAGACATGTTAATTATGATACATTATGCCAGACACTATTATGGAATGTTTGCCTAATTTTAAAATAGATCCAAATCATAAATGTGAGATTTGTGTGGAATCTAAACTTACAAGAACTTCTTTCCAATCAATTGAAAGAAGTAGTGAACCTCTAGAATTAATACATTCAGATATCTGTGATCTGAAATTTATTCAAACACGAGGTGGTAAGAAATATTTTCTTACATTAATTGATGATTGCACAAGATATTGTTATGTTTACTTATTGAGAAGTAAAGATGAGGCATTGGAAATGTTTCAACATTTCAAGAATGAGGTGGAGAACCAACTTGATAGAAAGATCAAGGTGATAAAAAGTGATAGAGGTGGTGAATATGAAGCACCTTTTGGTTTTTTTTGTTCACAACATGGTATAATACACCAAATGATTGCACCCTATTCACCTCAGCAAAATGGGGTTGCTGAATGTAAGAACGGGACTTTAAAATAAATGATGAATGCATTACTATTAAGTTCTGGACTACCTCAAAATTTGTGGGGGGAAGCAATTCTTTCCGCAAATTATATTCTCAACCGAATACCTCACAAGAAAACCAATAAATCCCTATGAGTTGTGGAAAGGTCGAAGACCTTCTACAAATACTTAAAAGTGTGGGGTGTTCGCCAAAGTGGTAGGTACCTATACCTAAAATGTTAAAATAGACTAAAACAATTTGGATTGTGTTTCATCGATATGCACATATTAGTAGTGCATATCGCTCGACCATAAATAAGAAATTATCAATATGCATGCCAATACTATTATCGAATCAAGGAATGCATCTTTCTTTGAAATGTATTTCCTTACAAATCCACACAGGAGTCGAACTCAAGTAAAAGGACTCATGATACTACAATAGGCAGTAGTCAAGGCCAACAAGATGATGATGAACCTAGACGTAGCAAAAGAACTAGAACGTCAAAATCTTTTGGTCCAGATTTTCTAATGTATCTGTTAGAAGATGAGCCTCAAAGCTTCAAGGAAGCTATGTCGAGCCCTAAAGCTCCATATTGGAAAGAGGCTATAAACGATGAACTAGAATCCACTCAGCAAAATCATACGTGGGAACAAGTGGATCTTCCACTGTGTTCAAAAAACCTCTAGGATATAAATGGATATTCAAGAAGAAAATGAAACCGCATTGATCTAGCTGATAAATATAGCCAGACCGGGTTATCAAAGGTTACAAGCAAAAGAAGGCTTACCATTTCGATACCTATTCACCAAGAACAAGAATATCATCCATTCGAATGCTAATAGCTATTGCGCCTATACACACCGAGATACATCAAATGGATGTAAAGATGTTCTTTCTTAAATGGTGACTGATGAAGAAATCTACATGGAACAACCCGAAGGGTTTATGGTTCCGTGTCAAGAAAGAAAGTTCGCTTCATTGTTAAATCCCTTTATGGATTAAAGCAAGCACCAATGCAGTGGCATGAGAAATTTGACAGTGTAATGATGACAAATGGATTCAAAATCAACGAGTGTGACAAATGTGTATATGTCAAGAACACCGAACGTGGATTTGTCTCTATGTTGATGATATACTCATCATGGGTAGCAATAATGAAATCATTAAAACTACCAAGGATATGTTCAACAATAAGTTTGACATGAAAGACTTAGGTGTTGCTGATGTTATACTCGGGATAAAGATCTCCAAACATCGTATTGGATCAATATTATCTCATAATCACATTACTGAGAAAATTCTCAAGAAATTTAAACAAAATGATAGTAGTCCAATGAGAACACCTGTAGATGTAAATCTACATCTATCCAAAAATAATGGCAAAAGCCTTTCACAACAAGAATATGCACAGCAATTGGTAGCCTGATGTATGTCATGAATCGCATCGCCCGCATAGCTTACGCCACAAGAATTGAGTAGATACACAAGTAATCCAGTCCACCATTGAAGGCACAGTTAAAGTTTTGAGGTATTTGAAATACACCCAAAACTATGGATTGCACTACTCAAAATATCTAGCAGTACTTGAAGGATACTGTGACGCGAATTGGATATCCGACACCAAAGACTCGAAATCCACAAGTGGCTATCTATTTACACTTGGTGGTGGAGTGGTGTCTTGGAAATCTTCTAAGTAAACGTGCATTGCTAGATCCACGATGGAATCTGAGTTTATTGCACTAGATAAAGCTAGTGAAGAAGCAGAGGGGCTTTGTCATTTCTTAGAAGATATTCCAATATCAAGCACAACCTCGTGCCTGCATTCATTCATTATGAGAAATAATCGATTGAAGAGCATGTAGTCATATATATAATGGTAAGTCTCGACATATTCGTCGAAGACATAATACCATAAGACAAATTCTCTCTAATGGTATTATGACCATTGAATACATAAGGTCAAAAGAGAACATTACGGATCCGTTAACCAAAGGTTTGACCAGAGAGCAAGTAAGTAAATCATCAAGGGGAATGGGTTTAAAGTCTATGCACTAAAGAGTCGCCAAAATGGCAACCTAACTCTAGCCGACCGAGATCCCAAGATCTAGGTCTTAAAGGACAACCGACTTTGGTGTGACTCATTGAAGATCACTACCGAGAAAATCTCCTACTGCTCCTATAATTAGAAGTCAGTGATGTCCGCAAATAAGGAATAGGTGTTCACGCTTTAATGATTCTTATATCTTGTTAAAGGCAAGTGGGTATAGCGTAATACCTTCCATAAGAAGTCACCATGGAGTGAGAACTAGGCCTGGCTTCTAAGGAGAATGATAAAGGCTAAATTCTCTGGGAGCACTCATGAAACCAGAATTGTTCAGGCCAAATGAACACAACCGGTGAGAAACTAACTCGTGTCAGAAAGATTCCGTGAATGTTATCATTTCTGGTTTACACAAATGATTGAACAGTTCAAGACATCATGCTCATTGATCAATCAGTAACCCCGATAGCATTTCACAAGGGAAGGTTCAAGGCCACAAGCTACCTTCCTCTATACATAAAATTTCCAACTGAACTCTCTCTCTTAGTGTCAGCAAGTCATTCGCATTAATCTCAATCAATTTCATTCATGTGGGGGATTGTTGGGAAAAATGGGTTTGAGCACAATAATTTAGCTATCTTTGAGCTAAAATTACATTGGGTCCCACAAAGCTTTTTTGGTGGGTCCACATGAATGTGTTCTCCATGAGAGTATTTAATATTATATATCGAGTCAAGCCAAAACCATTGTAAGGAGTGAATTAGAAATGCCTCCAAACATCAAATTTCCTGAAACGGTAACTAAAGGTTTAAGTTTGCGGAAAAGCTTGTGTCCCACATCGGATGGGAACAAGACTTCGCAGAGGTTAAATATTAGCTATTGACTGACAAGTGCCTTTCTCCAGTTAGACGCTGATCAGAAATCACGCTATGAATGTACTACGAATTCTTCCTAAGCTTCAAAGGATCAAGTCACGAATAGACATGACCCTTCCAGCTTCAAGGACTGCTCTCGCCGAATGCATGACCCTCCTAAGCTTCATGTCTATACCGAATAGCCATGAGCAGTGTCTATAAAGATTCACACTCTTCTCATTTTGACATACATTTTTACATACATTCATTCATTTTTATTTCATACGAGAGAGATGGGGAAGTTCTCGCAAACAACTGTTCGACACCAACAAACCCAAGTGCTTTCTGATTGTTGGGAGATCATTTCATCCTGGGAGAAATTGCCAAAGACTCGAAGCACCACTGCAAGGGCAATAATTGTCTTAAGGAGATTGTGTCCAACACAAGACTTGATCTGCAAACAGGTTCTGACTTTTCTAGTTTTTTTCCTGTAAAACCGTGTTAATTGTTCATTTGCTACTTGATTTGTTATATTTTACAGTGCTGAATTTCTAACAAAAATAAAAGCCCACTTTATTAAAAAAAAAAACCTAAATAAAGAAAATGGTGAAAGATGTAATTTTAGACTCTCAAAAAAGCCATTCCTTCCCTCTAAAGAACAATGGCTTGAAAGAAAGAAGGGGCGCTAGGTATAGAAAGAAGTTTCGGGTTTCATTTAAGCTTTTTCTATAAATATTTTAAGAGATTTTCTAGTATTTTTTTTGTAATATATGAAATGATTTTAATGTTCTATATATACTACGTTTTATATACATACTGAAACTCCTCTATAGTATATTTTAATATTTATGTATTAGGAAAGCCGGATTCGGCCAACAAATGTGTATATATAAACTGATGTAAGCGTTGATTAAAACATCCGGTAAAAAACTACTTTACTATGGAATTGGGATTCTATTCCCTTCTCTTCATCTTTCTCTTGCTTGGAATGGGAATCTTATTCCGATCAAGAAGAAGAAGATACTGAAAATCTCCCACCGAGCCCGTCGGCAGTTCCGTTTATAGGTCATCTCCACCTCCTCAAACCGTTGGTTCACCGATATCTACAGAGCCTTTCACAAAAGTACGATCCAATATTCTCCCTCCGATTCGGATCCTAGCTCTTGGTCGTCGTTTCCTCTCCGTCCGCCGTCGAAGAATGCTTCACCAAGAACGACGCCGGTCGCCAACCGCCCCGCCCGACGTCCGCAAGCACGCAAGGGTCTAACTACACCACCATGTCATCGGGTAATCGCACGACGAAAGCATCGGGCGCAACCTCCGCCACCTCGGCGCGCTGGAGATATTCTCCTCAAATCGCCTCAACATGTTTGTCGGCATCCAGAAGGATGAGGTCAAGCTTCTACGCCTCCGATTAGTCCGAGATTTGCCGAAGGTTTTGGAAAGGTAAAGTTGAGGCCAATGCTTTCGGAGATGACTTTTAATATTATAACGAGGATGGTTGCAGGAAAGCGATACTACGGAGAAAACGCGGATTTTGAGGAGGCTAAGCGTTTGCGGGAGATTATTAGTGAGGTTTTCAAACTGGGCGGGGCAGCAGGAAATATAGCTGATTTTTTACCCTTATTGGGATGGATTGGGTATGGAGAGAATGAAAGAAGATAGAGAAGATCATGAGAGAGACAAAGAAGATCTTGTAGGGTCTGATCGATGAGCATAAAAGAGGTAATAACAGGTGGTTTGGTGAATAACAATTCTATGATCGACCATCTGCTATCCCTCGAGGGATTTTTGCTATACAAGCAAGTCCAAGTTGTTTAAACTTGGGCCCTAAGATGTGGAGGCCCAAATGGATATTAAGTATTCTAAGGCTTGTACTCTATAAATAGAGAAGGATAATACAACCCTAGATGATAATCTGAATTAGTTTTAGAGATTAGCCATTTAAAAGAAATCATTTCTTAATGATTCTGCCCACACGTCGCTTCCATCACCGAGGATAGTTTAAGATCTCGTGCTCTTGTGTGCATATCGCAAATCCATAAGGTACGATTCGATCGATTATTATATTAGTTTAGTAATTAAATTGAATATTCTAAATCACAAGATGAATCTTGTTTTCGCTAATTATTCCTACAATTGGTATCAGAGCCTTCGTGTGATTAAATTTTCAATTTGATCTAAACAATTTCATGTATTTTGGTGTTTGATTAGCAATATGGCACCTAGGTTTTCTATATTTGTTGATTCGCATGTTTAATATGATTTTGTTTATGGATGGTTACTAAATAATTGTGGCTTTCTCTTCAATCCATGCAGAGTTTTTTCGTATTTCTATTTGTTTGTAATAAGGGGCTAATCATGAAGATTAGTTTTTCCTTCTTGATTTATTTTCTCCATCATCTAGAATTCTTGAACACCATTTTATTAGGGTATAGGATTATTTTTTTTGTAAAAATATTGAAGACTAATGAAGAACGGAAGAGAAGAAGAAGAAGAACCCATAGAGAACACTATACACGCGAGACTGTTTGCGTTGCTGCGGAGGCTACAGACATCCAAATGACAAACGGCAACCGGGGTTAGAAGCGCAAGGAAGAGACGACGCTGTTGGACAAATTTCAGGTCGAACCACCGCCGGACGCGCCCCCACAAACGGCTATGCATGGGCTTCACGCGACTCAACTCAGGCCGCGCGTGAGAGCGCGTGGAGAGGGCTTTGGCCGTCGGATTTTACAGACTTCCTCCTGCACGCCGCGCTTCTATGGTGGCTCCGCTCTGCGGCAACATACAAATGATGACTTTGATGGCTGTGGTTTCATGTTGTGTGTTTAGAGTTTTGGGTTTAACCAAATCTCTTCACTGGGGCCTGCCTGGTAAATTGAACTCCAAATGGACGGCTGGACCAAAGCCGGACGGGATTAATAACAAGGCTCAAGTTATCGGGCTTGTGTTTTTTTCTTTCTTAGAAACCATGGATTAGGGCTTTATATTTATTCATATAATATTTTTTTATTTAATTTATATTTGGTAACATAAGCTTTAGTTGTGATAACATGACATATAGACTAGGTGGTGTCATATCTAGCATCAATGATATATGTGCTTAATTTTGATTTTTTTAAATTTAGATAAATATAATTATGAAAATCCTTCAATTCAGGTCCAAATAATAAATGGTCATGTAGTTCTATCGATAATCATGACGTTTTATTGATTTGACTTAAATAATTTAAAATCTTAATTAGATTGACCGGTCCACCACAGATAAATCCTTAGAGATTAAGAGAATTTAAAATTAAACAAGGATTGAAAAACTACGATAATTTTATTAACCTCCCAACGAGCTCTAATATTATTATGAGCCAAATGAATACTGATTTGAAATGAAAGTACATCAGGAAGGTTCCATCTAAAGATTGGGATGTAAGTAGTCCTAAGAAGTGACCCCCAATTTTTTTTTTCGGGACCTCGACTTAGATGAATACTATTCATTTTATGATCAAGTTTTAGTTTGTTAAGTAAATGTTTTGCCCACTCGTGAGCATTTATTATGGAAACTAAATTATTGTTTACAATAAACAACAAATATATTTTTGCTCGACTTACTAAATATATGTTTATTGTATAATATACTAGTTAATATTAGTGTGCACAATGTATAAATTTTTTTAGTAAAATGTCATCTCCACAGAAGACCAGAAAAACTACTTTGCATCTTTGATCCTTTGTAAACACAAGGTTCATCAAGACTTTTCTCAAAACCGTATAAAGTTATGGCTTGATCAAACCTAATGTTCCATGTTCTGGATGCTTGCTTTAGTCCATAAATGGACCTTTGCAACTTACATGCCATGTGTTCTTGCCCTCTAGCTATGAACCCTTCTGGTTGTTACTAGATGTCCTCTTCAAACCGCCATTTGCATCGCCGTTTGACACCATCTCGCCAAATTCGTAATCTAGACTTGCAAGCATAAATATAAAAGAACTGATGGATTTAAGCATGGCTATCGCTAAAAAGGTTTCTTCATAATCTATCCCTCTCTTGGGTATAACTCTTTAAGCACTAATCATGTTTGTTACTCTTTACAAAGGGTTCAAACATAGCACGCCTATTGAAGAAGGACAAAGATACTTGAACCTGGGAACGGAGCTAATTCAGAAGGCCATATGACCGGCTATATTTTTATAATTAATAGACTTATGTTTGTAGATTGTTTATTTTGCTCCAGATTTCAAGAGGAATTTAGTTTCGGTCATTGTTTTAAAGGAAACGGTCTTGACAAAGATAGCTTAATTCCTCAAAATTTTTAATAAGAAGTAAATCTTATTTGTTCCAGTTGATCTTATGAATAATCTTTATTTTTAAGTCCCTTGTCCTATGATATGTCGCCATTGAAATTGTTGAAAATGAACAAAAATCACCTTGCCAAGAAAAGGAAAGTATCAAATGAAACTTACCTCCCGGCATTTCATGACAGTCATATTAATCCTAATAGATACATGGTTTGCAGCATGGGATTTTAAATTCCCTAGCATTTGAACCTATACCAATGTGTGAATCCTGTTTGGAAGGTAAAATGACCAAGAGGCCCTTCAAGGCCATAGGATATCGCAACTAAACTGGCTGAATTGGTGCATACCGATGTATGTAACCAATGCGTGTCTGGTTTATAAGTGGTACGGTGGCTTTGTCACTTTAGCTGCATGATCACTTCAAGATATAGTTTTGTTTACCTAATGCACCAAAAGTCTGAAACTTTTGATAAATTTTGAGAATATAAGGCTGAGGAAGAAAAGCAATTAGGTGTCCATATCAAATAGCTTCGATCTGACCGAGGCGGTGAATACCTATCTGGAGAGTTTAAGTTTTACTTAACTCAAGAGAGAATAGTTTCACAACTGTCAACCCCTAGAACACCTCAGCAAAATGGAGTTGCAGAAAGGAGAAATAGAGCTCTCCTAGACATGGTGAGATCGATGTTTAGTTATTCATCTCTACCTATATCGTTTTGGGGATATGCCTTAGAGACTGCTACATACTTATTGAACTTGATTCTTCTAAGTCATTTCTAAGACACCCACCGACCAGGAAGGGCGCAAGTCTAGTTTAAACCATATTCGTATCTGGGGTGCTCTGGCGCATGTCTTGAGAAAGAAACCACATAAGTTGGAATCTCGTACTGAAGTATGTTTGTTTATTAGATACCCTAAAGGAACGAGAGGACTTTTTATAGTTCCTCGAGAAGAAAGTTATAGTGAGCACTAATGAAAATTCTTCGAGGAAGACTATGTAAACAATTTCAAGCCCAAGAGTAAGGTACTTCGAGGAGCTCACCGCCAAGAACCCCAACCACCTAAATTTGATTCATTGTGCCATTGTTTCCAAAGAGGCGTGTTCAAAATAGGCACGAAAATATACTGAAGGTGCGGCTACCGAGGAACCAATAGTAGAAAACAGAGATATACAAGGGAATCAAGAACAAACTTAAAATCAAATTCAAAATGATCAAGAGGATCTTCCTGTAGAACCACAACAACCAGTGGAGCTCGCGCAGGAGAACAACACAAGCCATCGAGATATCTCTCTTGAGCCAGCTTAATCGCACTCAAGCTATAACCATTGATAGCGAAGAGGATCCTGTAAATTGCAAAGAAGCATTAGAGGATGTTGATACACAGGAGTGGCTCAAAGCCATGGACCGTGAGATGGAGTCTATGTATTCTAACTCAGTCCGGTCTCTTGTAGAGGCACCCAAAGGGGTAAAACCTATAGGGTGTAAGTAGATCTACAAGAGAAAAGATCTAATTACAAGGGGGAAGGTAGAAACCAAAGCTAGATCACAAGCAGTGCCACACACCCAAAAAGAGGATGACATGAAGAAACCTTTTCGCCAGTAGCCATGCTTAAATCCATCCGGATTCTTTTAGTTGTAGCTGCAAGTCTAGATTACGAGATTTGGCAGATGGATGTCAAAACAGCATTTTTAAATGGCAGTTTAGAAGAGGACATCTACATGCAGCAACTAGAAGGGTTCATAGCTAGAGGGCAAGAACACATGGCATGTAAGTTGCAAAGGTCCATTTATGGACTAAAGCAAGCATCCAGAACATGGAACATTAGGTTTGATCAAGCCATAACTTTATACGGTTTTGAGAAAAGTCCTGATGAACCTTGTGTTTACAAAAGGATCCAAGGTACAAAAGTAGTTTTTAGTCCTTACGTAGATGAGATTCTTACTAATCGAAAAACGACATAGAGGTGTTATCAAGTGTAAAAGGATGGTCGCAAAGCAATTTTGATATGAAATATTTCGAGAAGCAAACCATATTTGAATCAAAACTTCTACGACCTAAGAATAAGGTGTTGGCATATTCCAAGCTTTATATATAGATAAAATTCTAGCTCTGCTCAAAGATAGAAAATTCCAAGAAGGTAACTTACCCTTCGTGTGCATGGAGTTCATCTTTCTAAGGAGCAATCACTAAAAACTCTTGAGCAGAAAGAATGTATGAGTAGGATACCTTTTGCTTCGGCAGTAGGTAGTCTCATGTATGCCATGTTATGTACCAGGCAAGATATTTGTTATGTAGTGGGAATAGTTAGTCGGTATCAATCCGATCCAGAAGAAGAACATTGGTTTCGCAGCCAAGATATTCTCAACATCTAGCTTATAACAAAGTAGATTATACGCTAAGATATTCCAAAGGAGTCTCGAAATTATTGGTTATACAAACCGCATTTCCAAGGGGATATTGATTCAAGAAAATCCACTTCGATATGTGTTTACATCAAATTTACTGAGCCATTTGTCGAGAAGTGTCAACAAACTTGCGCTGTCGACTCCACAACCGGCTAAGCATGGTCGCTCAAGCAACGCAAGAAGCAAGATGGTCAAGAAGTTCCTTCGATCTTCGCGATACCGAAAGTGATCGCCCATTACCCTTTATTGTGACAATAGTGGAGTTGTAGCACAGTCCAAGGAACCGAGGTATCACAAGAAACAAAAACACATAGAGAGAAAGAACCATTTGATTCGCGATATCATCGAGAGAGGAGATACAGTGGTTACTAAAATAAAGATCAGAGGGTGTAAATTTGAAGATACCCATTTACAAAAGACACTACCGTTCGAAGCGATAAAACATGTAGATTATATGGGTATTAAGAGCCACTTGCACTTGTTTTAAGGCAAGTGGGAGTTTATTTGTGTTTTTAACAAAGACAGATGCTAAGTATTATATTTTCGAAGCTAATTTTAATACAATATGAGGTATTCTTCATATTATTGTGCACACCGATAATTTGTGTATAAGGTCCTGGATAATTGTAGAGTATATGATCATGTTGAATACGCGAAGACATACATGATCATAGGTTCATAATTAATGAACAAGATCACACTCATTAAACAAAGTTGGGCGCTTTATTTAGACTGCAATATTTTATGAAATAATCTGTCTTGGTTATTATAAAATATTGGTACAAATTATGCTTGCACTGATAGGATCAAAGTGAGATTTATTTAAAGTTAAATTTCGTAGTAGCGAAATAAATCTCATTAATATTTCGTTATTATTCTTCTCAACTCAGTTTATTATAGATAGGTATTTAAATGATTATTGTTCTTTGAGTTGTCAATAAGTGAGGTCTATTTAAATGACCAATATCTTGATGATTTGGGAGCAAGATTATTTAAATTACCGGTATTTATGAAATAAACAATATGAAATTTGTATGAAATATCCTCTTAATACGCTTCAAGATTTACTGCATGCTCATCGGGCCGCAGACATTTATCCATTGTAGAACCGATAAATCAAGAGTAATAAATAATCGGACACGATGTAGTAAATCTTATCAATTAATTATCGATATTTTACAGCGAGAAAATAATATTAATATTTAATATTATTAATCTCGGAGTTCAATTCGGGCTTTTAGTGGAATAGTTAATCGGATTGGGATAATTGCTCGCAATTATGAGGAGCCTTGATTCATGATAACCGTAGGATCCCAAAACTAGCTCAGGATAAATGGTGGAGCATGATATCATAGTTTACAAAAAAGAACCGGGACTTGTTTTTATAGCAAGTGGGAGATTGTTGGATTTTTGCTATACAAGCAAGTCCAAATTGTTTAAAACACTAAATCGTTCACACACTCTCTGGCCCTAAGGAGGCTCAAACGACTGACAAGATTCTAGCGCCAGACTCTATAAATGTAGGGCGATAATACAAACTTTGGGATGATAATCAATTAGTTTATCAAATAAGAGAAAAAGAAATCTTTTAGCGATTCGCATTCACACGCGCCTCCATCACCTCAAGGACACAAGATTCGTGCTTCATACAGATACTTCAAATCCACAAGGCACGATCTCGATCAAGGCATTAGTTTAGTAAATTAAATCAATATTCTAAATCACATTTATTTAATCTGCCGCTGATTATTCCTACAAACAGAACCAGAGTACTACACAGATGACATCATTAAAGGGCTTGTACTGGTGAGAAAAATTATGGGTTTGTTTGGTTTGTCCTAGAGATCAGAAAATAGTTTTCAAAAACGGTAATAGGCCCACAAATTCCGTTTGCGTGTTTTCGATTCGTGTTCTAAAATTTCACAGGATGTTGATTAATTTTTGGTGGGTTCTTACTTCTTCATACATACAGGTCCTGATTCTTGCTGGAACCGACACTTCAGCAGCGACTCTAGAATGGGTAATGACCCTTCTCCTCAATCATCCAGTTTTGAAGAAAGCGAAAGCAGAGTTGATATTCAAGTCGGAAAGGAGCGGCTGATGGAAGAATCTGATCTTCCCAAACTGCCATATCTTCAAAACATCATTTCTGAAACTTTAAGATTATTTCCTGTTGCCCCTCTTTTAGTGCCCCATATGTCCTCAGATTACTGTCAAATAGGAGGATTTGATATTCCAGGAGGCACATTACTATTAATAAATGCATGGGCACTTCACAGAGATCCTCAAGTATGGGAAGATCCTACAAGTTTCCTACCAGAAAGGTTCGAAAACGGAGAACGTGAAAACTACAAACTAGTACCGTTTGGATTAGGAAGAAGAGCCTGTCCTGAGCTGGCCTAGCTCAACGAGTGGTGGGTTTGGCTTAGGATCATTGATTCAGTGCTAAGGAGTGGAAGAAAATCGGCGACACAACTATTGACAATTAATTGAAGGGAAAGGGCTCACCATGCCCAAACTAGAGCCCTTAGGAGACCATGTGCAAAGCACGAGATTAAGTGATAGAAAAGGAAGACTAAATTTAATTGACGTTTGCGCTCGTCATTCACTTTGTAGTGATGCAGTATGCTTACTTGGATTGTTGTTACCATGTGTGATGACTGAAAATGGTCAATAGAAATAAATAAAATACTTTATTTCCATCTCTATTTCTCCATGGTTTCCATCTCCAAAGAATATTCATCATTATTTCTTTGCTAACAATGAGAATGCGGCCGATGTTGTGTTGATGAATAATGGGTGTGCTGGGTGGCTAGTTGGTCTGATTATCGGGCTTTTCCGACATTTAGCCCAAAGATAAATAAAAATTCATTCTATACTTGAGAAATTATCTTAAATTTAGAGTACTTTTTTTATGTGAAAAGTGTTCTTTGAAGAGATACTTCATAGTTCATATGTTTAACTCATTTGTTTAAAGACATGAATGAGAAGGGAAGAGATTCATAATAGGGATAGTTTATATTTTCTAAAATTTGGAAAACCTTATATTTTAAAAAACACTTTTTAGTATTTCTAAAATTGTTTATTTTTTTAAAAAACTCCGAGGTGGAAAGAGATTACATTACCTTCAACCTAGCTGACCTTATATCATTTTCTTTCATATTTTTTCTTATGTACCTATTTTTCTGAAGAATTAAGTAAGGATTTTTTTTTGTTTATTCTTGGCTTAAAATCACATCTCTTAATTTTTTTCTTTCATTTTTTTACTAAATAAAATGGTTCTCCTATAAAAGATTTGGTGCTTTATTTATTTTTTCATAAGTATTGCTATTTTATCGACGTTGGATGATCGTCATTGCTACGACGCGCTTATTTATCATCTTTGCACAAGTGTTTTTATTTACGCGAGACGATTTATATTGCAAAGATAGATTTGACGCTTAAATATCAAATTATTGGGTCTTCACATATTAAAACCTGAAATATAGATATTCTAATAACTATTTTATCAAATTTACGATTTTATATCGATTTATTATGCTATTAACTCAGATATTATTTTATTCTATATTATCGATTTATTTCAAGTTTGAATTAATAATATTATTTTTCCTTAAAAAAAACATTTTCTAAAGTTTTTCAAATCATCCCAAGCGAAAAATCTATATGGAAAAAACTACGAAATTGATATTAATTTTCAAATCATTTTATATTTATTTTTAATTTTTATATGATGTTTCTAGAACTCCATGTGATTCACAGTGACCCTTCATGTGCAATTATTATCTTTGGTGATACGAAAAATCGATCGGTGTGACATTTCAAAACTTTTGCACCACAAATGCTCTAAATCTTTTCAAAACCAATCAAGGCCCATAGTGACATTTTTATCGTTTTCTGACACCAAAAATAATATTTATGTACGAAACAAAAATAACTATAAAATTTACAAAAAAACTAAATGAGGATAAAATAGTAATTTTAAGGTATTTTATATCTTATAAATTTTATTACATTGCATTTGTTTGCTAAGGAAAATGAAATTGACTCCTCTCTTTATATTGCATCACGTATAAAATAGTTTCTTTCTCTCGGTCATTTTTCTGCTAACTTTTTCTTTTATGAAAATAAGGATTTTCTTATTATTTTTGGCTCTAAATCATTTCATTTCTTCACTCTCTTTTCATATTTTTCTTTCTCATAAAATTGTTATTTCACAAAAATATAGATTTATTTGTTTTTTTTCGTGATTTACCATCACTCGATACATACAGGCGCCAAAAAATTATTCAAGGGACAATATAACATAAATTTCTAGGGGGCATACAAAGTGAGAAATATGCAAAAGATACCTCATTGTCTACAAGGCATGCATTATATCTGGCCACCTTCATAAGAAGGCCGTATCGTCGCTCCTTTGCACGAATAGTGCGATCATGGCATATCTTAATACCGCTGCTTGGTTTTTATCGTCATGCAACATTTATTCGCGATAGGATTCAGATAACAAAGATATACATCAAATGATAAAAATCAACGAACGCATCTTCAATACGTCAGAATCAGAATAGATTCTAACGACAATAAGAATATCAAATTTATGCACCAACTATCAAACGAGCATGCTTTTGGCCGCTTCATTATACTATTAATTCGCATTGCTTTATCCTCAAGATTGATTATATATTTATCAACGATTTAATTAATCAATAAAATTATTTTTCACTTCAAAAAAAATTATTACTTTCAAACATGCATCTTGTATTATTCTCGTAATAAGATATAATCGTAATTTTATAGTCGTTTTGTAATATATAATCTCAAAAAAAAAAAAAGGATTTTGATGTTGTAAACTGATTTTTAAATGCATATTGGGAAAGTTCCTTACTGTTATAATATTTTTAGGGCTAAGAAAGCTGGATTGGTTAACAAACATTTATAAATGGATGTAAGCATTGATATTGTTGAAAAATCAGGTCGAAAGCGGCCGCCCCTTTCAACCTTATCCTTTCGATTATTGTAACCACACAACCCGACTATGGAAGTGGAATTCTATTACCTTCACACGTCTCTGTCCCTTCTTTTCGTCTTTCTTTCAGATCGGAATCTTGCTTCGAACAAAAGAAGAAGATATGGGAACTCCCACCGAGCCCGCCAGCAGAACCTGATTATAGGTCATCTCCACCTCCTCAAACCGCCGGTTCATCGATCTCACAGAGCCTTTCTACAAAGTGTCCAATATTCCCTCCGATTCGAACTCCAGCTCGTGGTCGTCGTTTCCTCTCCCTCCGCCGTAGAAGAATGCTTCACCAAGAACGACGTCGTCTTGGCCAACCGCCCTCGCTTAGCGGCCGGCAAGCACGTGGGGTTCAACTACACCAGCATGGCCATGTTACCATACGGCGAGCACTGGCGCAACCTCCGCCGCCTCAGCGCCCTGGAGATATTCTCCTCGAATCGCCTCAACATGTTTGTAGGCATCAGGAAGGATGAGATCAACCTACTACTCCTCCGATTAGCTCGAGATTCTCGGAAGGGTTTTGCAAAGGTAAAGCTGACGCCGATGCTTTCAGAGCTGACATTTAATATTATAACGACGATGGTTGCCGGAAAGCGATACTACGGAGAAGACGCGGAGTTTGAGGAGGCTAAGCGTTTTCGGGAGATTGTTAATGAGCTTTTCAAATTGTTAGGGGCAACATCAAATCCTGCAGACTTTTTACCCATATTAAGATGGATTGGGTTTGGTTTTCATGAGAAGAAGATGGAGAAGATCATGAGAGAGACGAATAAGCTCTTGCAGGGTTTGATCGATGCTCATAGGAGTTCGGTTAATAATAATTCTATGATCGACCATCTCTTATCCTTGCAAAAAACAGAACCAGAGTACTACACAGACGACATCATTAAAGGGCTTGTTCTGGTGAGTGAAATTATTCCGTTTTCCATTTTCATATTTGTTGTATATATATTCAATTCGTAGTTCTGTACCCTCACAGAATGCTACTAATTTTTGGTGGGTTAATTGATTCTTCATACATACAGAACTTAGTTCTTGCTGGAACCGACACTTCGGCAGCAACACTAGAATGGGCAATGACCCTTCTCCTCAACCATCCGGATGCTTTGGAGAAAGCCAAAGCAGAGTTGGATATTCATGTGGGAAAGGAGTGTTAGTAGGAAGAACCCATCTTCCCAAATTGCAGTACCTTCAGAGTATCATTTTGAAACTTGAGATTATTTCCTGTGGCCCCTCTTTAGTTCTATGTCGTCAGATTGCTGTCGAATAGAGGACTGATCTACCAGGATGCACAATGCTATTGGATCAATGCATGGGCCATTCACAGAGATCCTCAGGTATGGGAAGATCCATGTTTCTGTACCAGAAAGGTTCGAAAAATGGAGAACGTGAAAACTATAAACTACTACCATTTGGATTAGGAAGAAGAGCCTGTCCTGGAGCTGGCCTAGCTCATCGAGTGGTGGGTTTGGCTTTGGGGTCAGTGATTCAGTGCTATGAGTGGAAGAAGATCGGCAACACAACCATTGACACTGCTGAAGGGAAAGGGCTCACCGCGCCTAAACTAGAGCCCTTAGAAGCTATGTAGCACGTGAGATCATAAAAAGGTTTATTAGAAATATAGAGCAAAATTTATTAGTATATTGGTAACTAGATTTTGCTCTAAATTAACGGACATGAATTCAAACTTTATGGGAGCATATTTGCTCCTTATGTCCTATATAAGCTCCTTTCCTGTTAGACTATGGTCATTTGTTTCATTGATGCAGTATGCCTAGACAATTGTGATGTGTGGTGATTAAAATGGTTAATAGAAATAAATAAAAAACTTTGTTGCCATCTCTATTTCTCCGTGATTTCCATCTCCAAAGATTTATCATTTTTTCTGTGCTAACAATGCATTAAATTTGCTTATAAATATTTAGATATCCCAAGATCATAATGGAAACCTAAATTCTAAATTTGTAATAAGAATTTTCTTTTTATATATTTGAAAAAAAATAAAAATCACTGGTATCTAAATTGGACATGCACTATCCAAGAGTAGCTGTGATGGTTATGAAATCTCTAATGGAGTGATTGTCTATAGCTTCATGTGCAGCTGTGGCAATGCACCCACATGGAAAACACAAAGATTGCACGTAGGTTTTTTGTGACGCCCATACCTAGGGTTGGCAATGGGACAGGTTTGAAATGGGCACCCTATCCCATTTCCGTCCCAAAATATATGAACATTCCCTAAACCCGAGTCAGGGTGGGATATGTCTTCTCATCCCCGTCCCGATTTCACAACCAAAATCTCATTCCCGCCCCTTCCGGCCTCGACTATGTTTTCTCCTTCTGCTTCCATCCTTTGGTTTCTCGATAACCAAACATGGCTTTTGCCTTGAAAAAAAATAAAAAATAAAAAATCTTAAAAAGGAGATCTAGATCAATTCTTAATATCAAAACAGATACCTTGATCAAAAGTCTCAAAACACACATCCTAATAAAAAATCATACAACCATAAACAAAAAACAAGCATAAAATTATCTCAAAACTCACATCCAAATAAAAAATCATACAACTGTAAACAAAAACAAGCATACCAACATGAAGCAAACTGTAAGAAGGAAACAAATTTCATAAGGTTAAATAGGTTGAAAATGAAGTAGAACACTCTACCAATTTCCCTAATTGAAAATGTAAAAGCTCTAGCGGCTAACAACCCCGATGATATACTGCTTTAGGGCCTCCAATCGAAACTCCAGTTGGAAGAAGTTTTGACGGATGAGTCTGTTCAGATTCTCACCATAGATATGAGGAAGCTCATGGTTGGAGAAGATGAAATGGGTAAACCTCACTTTGCCTGTAATTAATAGGGCTTATTTCAGGAATAATCTTGATCTCAAAGGCATTATGTCTTGAATTTTTATAGAGTCACCCTGAGCTACATTTATGCTTTTTACCCTTTGTAATTTGTCTCACGATTGCAAGTATGCCTCATAAATCAACCTAAATCGAAATGCTCGAAGAAATCATGTGTTGTGACGACAGCTGTAAGATAGGAGCGACAATAGAAACCAACTTCAACTGGTAGCCCTATAACGAGAAAGGAGGAGAAGAACGAGGGCGGCTCTAAAATGAGAAAGGAGGAGAAAAATGTCAGAAACCTAAATAAGGAGAGAATGTATAAAATTGGTAAAATGGTAGATCGCTATTCGTGGTGAGGCGTGGTAAGGTGTTGTGAATTCGAACCCACTGAACCCTCGTATTCACCTAATTTTATATATCAAACCCAAACCCATCGAATACCCGATTAGCACATTCCCAAACATGTCCCAATAGGGTCGGATCGGATTGGGTACCCGAAAAAAAACAGGAAAGCTGCTATCCCTGCCAATGGCCTATTGCCTTTTTGAAGATGACAGAGTAGCGTAGTGATGTAAAGAAAAAAGATCAGCAACACTAAATATAGTGAAAGTAGAACTAACTCACCTATAATAGTGTGAACGAATTTTCCACAACAAATTAATGAAACTATGCACCCTCCTTATTAAGATGAAACGGTTTTGAATTTACTGGGATCGCGCTCCCATTTATTTGGATACCACATAGGAGAAATTCATCCCATCGTAACTGAGTCAATCATCCTTAATGTGTTACATTAGTATAATAAATGTGTTTCATTAAGGATGATTGTATTGTTATTTAGTGTAATAATTGAAATAAATTAAGGATAATTGTGTTATATTAATATAATAGTTGTGTTACATAAATGTAACAATTGTGTTACATAAATGGCCCCCATTAGCAAATTAATTTCACACGTAAAATGAATTTCTCCGAATGGGACAAGTTGTGGCTCACGTGACAGTCATGTGAGTGACTCGAACTCAATCACGTGACACCCATATGAGTGACCATAGCTTGACAGGCAAGAAGGTCGGGCATGTTACCAACTCAACCACCTCGAGCATCAAGGTGGATGGGATCCGATACTCGAGTAAACAGCCAGATCGCAGCATACAAGAGGAGACAGCGGTTATCCACTGATAGGCGTTATGACGCAGCCATGTGGCCAAATTAATGAGTAACATAAGGACATTGACGGTCACTTATAATCGTCCATCTCATAATCGTCCACCATGTAGCCCCCCACGATGGGTATATAATGTATGAAGATGTACCTGAAAAGGCATTCGGTTCTACTTTAGGAAAAATAAGAAACAAATTCTTTTGGAAGGATAACGAAACCTTTGCATTGGCACCGTATGTGGGAACGAACAAAGATTCCCATGCTTCTCCAGACTGCTATTTGACTAATTTTTACACATAGATCAAAAACTTGTTAGCTCACCCAAATTCTCAACACTGTCACCAAGAACTAAATCAGTCCCTAGCAACGACGCCAAAAACTTGTTGACTGAATAAATATATAAAATATGTTGTTTCCTCTAATGAGAAGGCTTCGTTTGAAAATGTGTTTTGGTCTAGATCACTGCAAGTGCACAGGTCATTCAAGTAATAAAAGTGGATTTAAGTCCGCATATCGCTCTACTATAATCGATTGAAAATCTAAATATCGACACTCCATCTACTCAAGATCCTTTATATTTGAACTTCGAAGTTAAAAGTGTCGGGTTTTAAACTAAAGGAAAAGTAAAAAAACTAAATTAAATTCTATAACTATGTATACAAAATCCAAAATACTTGGATTGAAAGTTCACTGGGTAAGTTAACAATGGGAAATAGACCAGTGTACAATTATAAATTTTTGCATCCTTTTATAACATAGTTCAACCATTAATTTGAAATCTGAACTTATCAAAGATGCAAGTTGGTATAGTTTTGATTTCTCCATGCACCATACATTTCACTAATAAGGGATCCATGTTCCTTTCGGATACATGAGTCTAATTAGTTACATGTAGAATATGAACCTCTTTCTAAAATCTGGGTAAATTTTCTTTTCAATACTTCACACTCATATCTTAGGACTGTAGATTTCTTGCCCCTATAGACAGTTGCAAGCCTTCTCTAATCTAATTGGTAACTCATCCATCGAATCTGATAAAATTCTCTATCTCCTTGATTAGATCTATGCTAACACGGGATCAAGATTCTTTCAACAGATAGAGGAGAAACCTCTTATCAATTAGATTGATACATCATCCAACTATCCTCACACCATAAGTAAGTTAGTAATCTATCGAAGTAATCTTTAAGAGTTCATTAGTTCCATAATATTAGTCTAACATACCCCTAAGTAATTGCTTCATACTCTCAAGAATCTCGACCAGGTAACTCGTAGGGCTTCGAAATCGCAGCAAGATATAGTCCTTTTTTGGGTACACGGTACTAATATTTTGAATAAGTAGCTTCAAGAACAATACCAATTAAATAAATTCAAAATTTTGAACTATGGCATTCTTTCAAGCTAAGCAGAAAACAATAATTAACACCGATCCAATCCCAGAGGGAGCTGAGTCTTTCAAAACTAGATTACAAGTAATAGTGACTAACTGATCAGGAAAATTCACTGAAATTACAAGCGAAGTGAAATAAATGAACTCCATAAATTTTCCAAATTCCATTCAATCAGACAGTAATGAAAAACATAATTTTATAGAGAACCCAGCTCAAAACTTCGTACCAGTTCATTGTTCAATCCCAAAAAGAACTAACTAAAAAGCTAAGCCAAAAAAAAAATTGACGAAAAAAAAAGAAATAATAGAAAAATTAAAATAAAAAAAATAATATACAAAAGAGCTTCTAGATACCCAGAAGTTCCTGGTTTGGCGGAAGCTGCGCACAATGCCCTAGATGCTTCTATTTATAGATTTTAAAGTGATGGGCCACACTTCAAGGCTGAAATTGTGGATTCCCAAAAATTTTGGCCCGATTGGTTACTTTGTCGAGACATGGAAAATTCTGTCGCGACATAGTTTTCATCTTTGTTCCCCAACTCTTAACGTGGCCCCAGCTTCTCGTCGTGGATATGGTTCGCGGGTTTCTTCTTGGATTATATCGTGACATAATTTGACAATGTTGCAAAATAGTTCTACTGAAATTGTCTAATGATTGTCATGACATAAGTGTCTTGTGTCATGACATAAAAACCTTATTGCAAACCACTTGTCATTCTTTTCTGCTCTTGAAAAATGTAGCAACAGAAATTTCTTTGTCGCAACAGAACTTCTTGTCTTTCATCCTTGCTTTATGTTGAGACATAAGTTTGCAATGTCGCAATATATAAAATACATCAGGTTATGTAGCTAATCTTCGCTCTCATTTTTCATCTTTTGTTGTGACATAGTTTTTGTCGAAAAATTCTCTACCTCCATCTTTTCAACTTTGTTGCAACATTCTTTGCTATGTTGCGACATACTTTTGTGGTTCTTCTCAACCTCTGTCACGACAGTAATTTCTTTTGTCGTGACAGAGTTTCTCACAGTAGCATGGATCTGTTGTCGCGACAGACTTTTTCTTTGTCGCGACATAGTCTTGTTGTCTTGCACGCGAGATCGACTCGTGTCACGACGCATCAAGATGTCGTGACATATTTTCTTCTTTGATCTTTGTCGCTAGCTGGATTGTTTGTTGCAACATTTACCTCTTTGTAGCAATAAACTTGTCTTGGTTGGTCTCATTTCTCTTCCAGTTTCTGTCGCGACAAAAATTTCTTACTCTACAGCTTTTATTGTCACGACATAATCTTCTTTTGTCGTGACAGAGATATCTACTTCAGTTCTTCATTATGTCGCAACATAAGTTTTTGTGTCGCAACATTCTTCTTGTAATTCTTCTCAACTTTTATCGCGATAATAAATGTCTTTGTCGCGACAAAATTCACCTCAACCTTATGTTGTGTTTGTCACGACATAAATTTTCTTTGTCGCAACAAAGTTGTCTGCCCTTTCAATGCTGACTCTGACATTTATGTCGCAACATTTGTCTTTTTTCGCGACAAAGCTTTTCTGTTGATTCTATTGAGATCCTGTCGTGACATAAAATTTCTCTGTCGCTACAGGGATTTCTGTCTTGGCCAATTTTTCTGCTTTTCTTGTTAGAATTGTCTCTTTTTCATTTAAAACCTGCAAAACACAAAGTTTGTGAATAGTCCATAATCCAGCATTCAAATGGCTCATAAACTTATAGAAATATGCCAGAAAAATGGATTAAAACTAGATGAGTTTAGGACTCATCAAATTCCCCCAAACTTAAAGTTTTGCTTGTCCCCAAGCAAAGAAAAGAAAATTTTGTTTGTCCTCAAATAATTTAGCATTTATTTTTAAGGACATTTTTCTATTGAATCCACAATTTGGCAGGATATATAAGTTAGTTATAAAATTATTTCTAAATATGTTTCCAATCTAGAATCGTGAAGATTTTCACTAAGTTCACGAATGTACCAACAATTTCTATAGTGTAAACAATTCAATTATTCAACCCTGATTTGTAAGTGTGTGATGACCTTCTCTCTTCTTCCTTGGCAAATCAGTTAATCTTCTAGGATAATACTCAGATAACATACTTCTCCTTTATTCTTTTAAGTCACATATGCTTGTTTTTCTTATTAATCTCCACTAATATAAGCATATACCACTTTCAGAATCAATTAGGTCTCTTAGGCTTATAATGTGTGGCTTGGGTAATTGGGTAGATAATTGGACAATTGAGGCTCAATTTTACCCAGATTTCACTTACAACTTGACATATTTGCCTTCAATATGCATCCTTGATTTTTCATTTGATGTCAACTCTCTAACCTCCCCATTTGGTTTGGTGCATCTTTCTGCATACTCTCTATTGTGGTATTTTTCTTGACCACATTCATACTGTAAATTCTTCTCACCATCTAAGAAGCTTTTTCATTTTTCATCTTCTATCAGGGTTAATGGAATAGTGCAATGTTTTTCCTTTTAAGCTTTACCACTCTGCTGAACTTTTGGGTCGCAAGAACTCCCATACAATATAATAGGTACTAAAGGAACACCCCCTAAGAACTTAATTGTTCCAGGGAGGAAGGCTACAAGACCAAACTTATTCCACCTTGATACTTTTCTTTTCACAGCTTTTTTTTCTCATTCTTTTCAACTTTCCTTATCTCAATTGATTTTCCTGTCTCAACCCTTCTTATCCTTCATTGTAATTTGAAATAATATTCCCCCAAACTTGTCCTCTTGTATCATTGATGTATTTGTCATGTAATCTGGGCAAATAAGGGTTCTTTACTATAGGATTATGTTTAAGGGAGGATCTAGGCTTTTCATTTGTTGGTCGATGATGAAATTGGCTATTGGCTCAAATAAGGAACTAGGGTGTATACTCAAGATTATGGGTAAGGTATTTAATAAGTGGGTGGTGGGCGCGCTCAGCGCCCACCGCATGGCAATAACGGCACACCTTCCATGTGGGTGGGTGTATCAATACTTCCAGTGGTATTAGATTGACTTCCGATCACAACGTTGGGAACAAGTTCTAAGACATTTGGAGATTAAACTGTGATGGATTCCAGAAGATGTCCCTAATCTTAGCACAATTTGTTTCAAAGATACTTTTAATCATCTACAGTGTTTATCAAGATTCATAATACTAAACCGTTTACAAAAACATAATCATAGGTCTGTGGTTTGTTCCATCAATTGGTTTTCATCTTTCTCTTATTCTGAACAATACATTCATTAATATCCTTACAACTTTCCTCTTTTAGTTCAATTCATCCTACCCCAATTCATCTATCAAATTCTTGTTTGGTTCCTGAGTATGTTGCTATGTTATTTACAAGTTAAAAGCTTATTCCAATCAAACCATTCAATTCAGAGAGGTTTAACACAACAACTAGTCAATTTCATCAACATTCCAATTCTACTCAAACAATTAATACTATTCAACACCAACCTTAGGAAATCGGGTTTCTACATTATTCAACCAAGCTGTACTCTAAAAGTCATCAATTTCTCCTTAGTTAAATTCAAGGAAAAAGAAATAAAATAGACACAAAAGAAGTGCAAAATGAGAATGTACACCAAGTTTTTGCAAAGGAATTTTTTTTTTAAGATTTCAGGTATAAGAGATTTGGTTACAAAGAGGGAAAAGGGAAGAGACAGTATGGCAAGTTATTTCCCTTCTTCTATCTTGCTTATGGGGATGGTTCATTCACTAATTCAAATTTGTAACTACCTCCAGAAGGGGAGAATTCATGATCCGAGGACTCAGGTTGCTTTGACCGTCTCCTTCTTCACCGTTGAATGCGCATCACTCCATTAAAAAAGTGCCATCTCAAGTAATGAGATCATTTTGCCTCGCCCACTAGAGTTAAGAGTCTCTTTAAACTCACCCTGAGTAGAGTACATTTTGATTAAATTATTGTTGATCATGTCCAAACTTTATGTCCACAATTTCTCCCTATAGTTTAGGGTTGCTTCCATTTCCTTGTCCCTTTTCTTTATGAGGATCCTTATTTCTTTCTGATGTTCTTTATACAGGTATCCAAAGGCATCTGCCTTTTGTAGCATTCTCCATGGGATCCTCTCTCTCCTTCATGATCTTCAGTAGCTCACTGTCCCTCCTGAGCTGATCTAAAAGGAAAGCATCTTCCATTTCCCTAAGTTCTTCACTAGGTTCTTTTTCTCTGGTTTCCCATATGCTCTTCCACTCTTCATCTCTCTGCCTTAGTGCTTTCTCCAGATTATGATCGCTTCTTTTTAGCTCAGCATCCATGTACTCATCCCTGAGTTAGAGTTGGATTTTCAGCTAGTTGTCCATCTCTTTCATCTCCTGTCTCATAGCCTTCAACATCTCCATCAGTTCTGTATTATTACCATGACGATCTGAGCTTTCAACTTGCTCCTAATGGATTTGTCTTGAATCTGGAGATACTGTCAAAATGGGGCTCAAACCTTCTTCCATCTATTGATGCTCTTGAGTTCTACTTTCAAATTGTATTTGCTCTATTTTTATAAGTTCTTCACCCTCTTCAATTTCGCTTCTTTTCCTTGCCTCTATTTTTAGCCCCCTGACATTCCCGCCAATGTTAGGGGTGAGGTCTTGGGCGTGTCTCTTCTTCCTCCCCACTCACCCTCAGCCCCCCACCAACCCCCCCCCAAAAAAAAAAAAAAAAAAAAAAAAAAAAAAAACATAGCTTGATCATTGCCGACGAGGCCCCCTATAACCTCCTCGTAATAGCTCAAAATTTAGTTCTCTATGATTTTTCCAACACTGTACTTGTACCCCTTCAGGATGGCATACAAAATTACTGCCTCATTTTCCCTAACTGTACTTAAATGCTAAGAAGGTAAAATGACTGAACAGAGGAAATAAAACCAGACCTTGGCTTGTTCAGTCAACGACCCTCTCGCAATGAACTCATGTGGGTTCTTCTTGGTGGCATTCCATTTCCCTTTACCATCAGTCAACAGTTTAACAATCTTCTAAAAGTCTGGTTCTTTCACTAGTCTCTCAACTTAACCCTTCTTCCTATTTCAAATTGTAGTTTGGTCTATCTCGCCTCCTCGTCGAAGGATATCCATTTATTCTACATAAACTCGTTTTGTCCTTTTTATTCTAATTCATGTTTCAGGTAGAATTCCTTCACCACATCTACGAATCCAGGAGCCTTATGCTCAAAGAAGAGATGACATCCTCTATTCTCAATAATTTCTTGGAATGGTGAGATCCTGTGACGCCCCAAAACCGGGGGGTCCGTTGACAACCCGTCAACCTGCGGAAAATCTATACGTCTCGTATCACGAGACACATACCTGAGTAAAAATGGCCACTTGGGCCCCTGCATCAATACTCATAAAAAATGTACCAACTATATTCCAATAGTCCAAGAGTTACTTTATTACTCTTAATACAAATACATATTAAAATCTATAATTCTAATACATATTATCCAAAAACATCAAAGCCACAACTCGGCTTTCTTCAAAATCGGCCTCTAAGAAGAGTCGTCTTCGAACACCCCCCGTACCTGAAAAAATGTTCCGACAAAGGAAGCTATCGCCGCAGTGGAATCACCCTAAATGGGTTACTCTCTACCTAAGTGCATATGCACGTCTAATTTAAACACACACTCAAAGTAAATACGATCCTACTTGAATGTCTACATGCCCATTCCCATGTCTCGAGTCCTCACCGACTCCCTCACACTTGCCTAAGCCATGTATGAGAAAAATATCATTTTCAAAACAAAACTTGTTGTTCTTGAAAATAAACTACCAAGTGTCGGTAAAATATGGGACTACCCTTCGAGGCGAATGTGTTGGAGAACTTCCCGAAACAAATATGTCCCTATCCGAAATGATCCGGCTGACCGCTTCCCAACCCCATTCTCCGGAAAAAAAAAAAAAAAAAAAAAAAAAAAAAAAAAAAAATCATCATGTGAAATTCTTCGCAAACTATGTTCGCTTTTCATAAAATCTCATGTCATGCACTCACACCACTTCTAGGTTACTCCTGCATAAGGAAATGCATTATGCTTTTTTCAATCATTTTCATACCAATATATATAATATGCATATATTCACCTACAATCACACTACGTGTAATTCAACAATAAATACCATCACAAATGGACTCACTGCTTCATCTATAATATCATCTCCATCGGTTTTGCCAAGCAAACATAATTATATTCCATATAATTATGTCCTTATGTTAACACACATTAAAATCATGTATTAATCCCATCTATTCCTTTGATCCACCAACTCAAGTCATTCTCTAATTTCAATCCATTACACAAAAATTAGCTCGCTTGGGCTAATTAACTTAACACCCAAGAATTCAATTTGAATCACTCAATTCAAACACACAATTTATTTCATAAAATTATGAAACAAACACTTCAAACAATTTCTACACAAATACCGACTCGTCCATATGGGCTCAAATTCCAACACCCGGGTCCCAAGTTTTGTGATCGATCAAACGGCTTCGCTCAAGGCCCCAAACCAACCTAAACACTACAAAACACTTAAACAAAGTGTAACTCAAGTAGGATAAAACCCCTACCTCACCTGAGTTTGTGGAAACTCTAACTTTGTGTCCATGTAGCCTCGCCACGTAGATCAACTTTTTGCCTTCGCCTCCGACGAAAACTCAAGGGTCCGATTCATAGATCTGAGAAAGAAACAAAGAGAGAAATAAAAAATTAAAATCTCTTCAACCTCTCTCTCCACACGCCCCCCGCCTCCGACGCTCCCCTCCTCCCTTTTGACTTATCCATTTTATTATGATTATTATATTATTATTATTATATTATTATTATTATATTATTATTATTACTTATATTATTATTATTATCATTTTGAATACATGGTTTATATTGCTTCATTCGGGTCCGTTTTTATCCCGAAACAATTTATTTCTTTTCAGTTCACTTTATTTTAAATGAACTTAACCCAAGCCATTTCCTGACTTCCAAGATTTTCATAAAAATCTCATCCCCGGTCATTGACTCGCTTATCACCCGTAAAATCGTAAATATTCGCTTTGTCTTAGAATTCTGATCGAAACTTTCTAGGTCACTAAATTTGCGAGACGAATTTAATGATCGCAGCCATTTGTCATCCGAGATCTAGAGAATTTCCTGTTTTCAACCGAAATTACCTTTTTACTATTTTTTAGAAAAATTAAATTTTTCTCGGGTTTTACATTCTCCCCCCTCCCCCCTTAATAGAATTTCGTCCCCGAATTCACGCACATACGCATCACTCACATGCATATGCTACCTTATACAACTCCAAGACCGTGTCAAGTATGATAACCCGCCTCAGGTCACAATCACTAACAACCCGATGGGTTGTTAACTCATCCATGTCAAGAATGACATCAAAACCCGATATGTCTACTATCTGACCAACTCACTTAGATCTTAGGAGAATTTTCCCATACAATGGCTTCTTCAGAGGCCTTAACCTCTAAGCCCAAATTCTTTTTTACCTCGCCTAATCCAGCGGTGCATATGCCAACCAATTAATTGATTTAGTTATCATGAACTAACCCGTTCATCCCTTTTTCTCAATGGTGCTAATTTCCAACCACTAACACAATTCAATTTCTGAACTATCATGCTTAGTTTATCTTTCCGAACCCCTAAGGTTATGTTTTCTAACCCTAGAATTCAACATTTTCTCCTTTGCTACTCACCAAGCATACAAATCATACAATTCAATCACACATCACAAAATCACTCATGTTATACACACTAATCACACATAAAACACCATGCATGCAATGTTCTAATCTTGTCCCGTGACTTCCTGTGCATTCGTGTGGCTCTAAACCCGATACCAAGCCATGATGCCGGTATCAATTTCAATCGCAATAGCAATGGCCTAAGCCCATGTCCTCAAGCCCTAGGTAGTCGATATTTCCATGCTTTGATACCAAGCCGTGAAGCCGTATCGTAACCATACTTATAAACACACCCACCGACCCCAAAATCAAGCATTTAAGCTCTAATACCGTCGTGAAGCCGGTATTAGATATCGTTTCAAGTAATCCCAACTGTGCACTACACTACAACCGCATATCCTAGGCCCATGCCCAACACGCTACAGGTAATCGTATACCTTAGCTCTAATACCAAGCTGTGAAGCCCCAAAACCCGGGGGTCCGTTGACAATCCACCTAATTTTAAAATCTATACGTCTCGTATCACAAGACACATACCTGAGTAAAAATGGCCACTTGGGCCCCTGCATCAATACTCATAAAAAATGTACCAACTATATTCCAATAGTCCAAGAGTTACTTTATTACTCTTAATACAAATACATATTAAAAATCTATAATTCTAATACATATTATCCAAAACATCAAAGCCACAACCCGCTTTCTTCAAAATTCGGTCTCTAAAAGAGCCGTCTCTCGAACACCCTTGTACCGAAAAATGTTCCTCGATGTGGTGAGCTACTCAAGAGCGAATCACCCTAAATAGGTTACTCTCCACCTAAGTGCATATGCAATGCTCCAATTTAAACACACACTCAAGTAAATACGTGATCCTACTCGAATGTCTACATGCCCATTCCCATGTCTCAAGTCCTCACCGACTCCCTTACACTTGCCTAAGTCATGTATGAGAAAAATATCATTTTCAAAACAAAACTTGTTGTTTTTGAAAATAGACTACCGAAGTGTCGGTAAAAATATGGGACTACCCACCGAGGCGAATGTGTTGGAGAACTTCACGAAACATTCATGGTCCTCATCCGAAATGATCTGTTGGACCATCTCCCAACCCCATTTTCCGGAAAATCATCATGTGAAATTCCTTTCGTAACCATGTTCGTTTTTCATAAAATTCATGTCATGCACTCAAAGCACTCAATTTCGGTTACTCCTGGGCAGCATATGAAAATGCATTATGCTTTTCAATCATTTTCATACCAATATATATAATATGCATATATTCTCAATTTTACAATCACACTACGTGTAATTCAACAATAACAACCATCACAAAATGGACTCACTTGAGCCATTCATAATATCATCTCCAATGGCCTACAAACACAATTATATTCCATAATTATGTCCTTGGTGTTAACACATTAAAATCATGTATTAACGTATCTATTCCTTGATCCACCAACTCAAGCCATTTCTCAATTTCTTAATCCATTACACAAAAATTAGCTCGCATGGGCTAATTAAAGAACACCAACAATTCAATTTGAATCACTCACCCAAACATACAATTTATTTCATAAATTATGAAACAAACATCCCAAACAGCCCCTACACAGTCACGAACTGTCCAAATGGGCTCCAAAAAATTCTCCAAAAATTCCAACAATTTGGTCCCAAGTTTTGGGATCGATCAAAAGGTCGTTCAAGGCCTCAAACCAACCGAAACATTACAAAACACTTAAACAAAGTGTAACTTCCGCGAAGGAAACTCATACCTCACGGAGTTTCACCGAACCCAACTTTTGGTGTCCACGCTGTAGCCTCATCGTAGATCAACTTTGCTCTTCAGCCCCGACTTTAAACCCGCGGTCTGATTGTGAGATCCGAGAAAGAAACAAAGAGAGAAATAAAAATTAAAAATTCTCCTCAACCTCTCTCTCTCTCTCCACGCGCCTCCTTCTGCTCGACGTTCCCCTCCTCCCTTTTGACTTATCCATTTTATTATGATTATTATTATTATATTATTATTATTATTATTATTATCATTTTGAATACATGGTTCATATTGCTTCATTTGGGTCCGTTTTTATCCCGAAACAATTTATTTCTTTTCAGTTCACTTTATTTAATGAATCTTAGTTTAAGTTATTTTTTTTCTTTCTTGATTTTCGAGATTTTCGTAAAATCTCATCCCCGAAGTCATTGACTATTATCACCCAGTAAAACGTAAAATATTCCGCTTGTCTCGTGACTAACGAAACTTTTCTGGGTCACTAAATTTCGCGAGACGAATTTAACGGCGTAGTCCATTTCATCATCCGAGATCTAGAGAATTTTCGGTTTTCAACCGAAATTACCGTTTTACCATTTTTCAGAAAAATTAAATTTTTCTCGGGTTTTACAGATCCACTTGCTGAAGCCTCTTTCACTAATGAAATATTTGTGTTGCAATTTGTCCCTCTAGGAAAAATAGGCCAGCTCTGAAACCAAATCGCTTTTCTTCCTCTTCACTCAAATTTCAATCTCTTCGCCCCTCTCCTCCCCTTTCCGGTTTCTTCCAACTAGTTGCTCACTTTCCGCTCTGTCACCTTCTTTCTTCTTCCTATTCGCTTTACACTGAGTCTTTGGATCAGCTCTTCCTCCTCTCAGCATACTCTTCCATCATTTCATTCAGATTAGGAACAAGGTGCGATGGCTCAAAACACATTAAGTTAGAGTAAGGTTTTTGGGAATCTAGAGTTTTTAAAAGGAGAGAAAGAGATTTGGTGAAGAAAGATGAGTGGGTTGATGGTTTATGAGGCAGGTGGCCTTTCAGTTTTCAAAAATTATCTATTTATAGGGCCAAATGTTTTGTTGTGCCATCATTAAATGTCGCAACAAAAACTAACCAAGGGTTTATTCCATTTTAAAATCTTATGTTTGCGGACATATTTTTTGCATTCAATTTAAGGCTAGATCAGTCCTTTATTGCGACAGAGCAAGAATGTCGCGACATAAAATAATGAGGTTCAAGTGTACTTATGTCACGACATAGAGAAACAATGTCACAACAAACACTTGTTTACAAGATCAGAGTTCAAACCCAACTTGGTCACGACATAGAAAGTTAATGTCGTGACATAGAAAGCCTTTAGTTTAGGTAAAATAATGTCATGTATTAACAGAAAAAATATGCTTACATATTTCCTCATAATTGCACAATTCACATTTTTCAATCAAGCAACATTCAAAACAATGTACATTCATTCATATCAATCAAAACATGCTTGTGAAAACACATCTAATCATCAAAGAATCCCAATTCAAGTATGAACAACTCATCTCATTTCTTCACTTAATATAAATCAACATGATGACATTCAGAGTATTCAAAGAATGAGAATAACAAAGCTACTATTCATTTTCTGCTCTAATAAATACATTCCCCTAAACTTCAACTATGCATTATCATTAAAGAACAAGTTAAGAAATTGGAAATACTACCCCTTGTAGCATTTTATGCATAATCAGTTTGAGAGAGTGTGCTTTCTAAGAAAATCCATCTCTAGTACAACTTCATTGTCTTGAAAAATTAACAAAATTCAAAATTTCAAACAAAATTACAACTAAACTTCAAACACACAAAATTCAAAAAAACCAAGCCAACCGTTAAAATTAAAATTTTCGCTACCTCTAATGAAAGCTTCTCAATTTAATGTCTCTAGCTAGACATTTGCTGCAAAATGTTGTCATTTCAGCAAAATTCTCCTCTCTCTTCAAAATCTGGCACTAATCTTCATTTATGTTTCTTCTAAGATAATGCTTCAATCTCTGACCATTCACTTTAAACTCACTTCTAGATTCAATTTTTAGTGTCACTGCTCCAAAGGGTGTGCTTGCTACTATTGTGTAAGGACCACTCCATTTTGACTTCAGTTTTCTTAGAAACAGCTTAAGCCTGGAATTGTATAATAGGACTTGTTCCCCTGCTTTGAATTCCTTCCTCAAAATCTTCTGATCATGCCACTTGTTTGTCTTATCTTTGTAGATTCTGGCATTATCATAAGCTTCATTCCTCAACTCTTCCAGTTCATTCATTTGGAGTAATCTCTTTTCTTTGGCAGCTTGAAAGTCACAATTCAATTTCTTGATGGCCCACATAACTTGTATTCCAATTCTAGATGGAGATGACAAGGTTTTCTAAATACAGCCACCGTATGTAACATTCCACTCAGATGTGCGCGACTCGAAGGTCCTCTAAGAGAAGGGCCTATAGTGCTTAATGAGTGCCAAGCGCTTGATCAGGAGTTGGCGCATCCTCAATAGGCTTAGCCCACTCCATTAGCTCGACGTACGAACTAAGCACCGCCTATCGGGGGGGCCTCCAGCACCATAAACCGAAACGGCCCGTCCGGGCTCCACTATGGCGTGCATCGATCACTTCCAACAAGTGAAGCCTCGACGTACATACCATCACTGGGAAATCTCCAAACTGAATCTCATCCTCCAACGTCGCACAAGAGGCATCCCGGTGGCACCCCGACGGTCCCCTTCCGAAGGCTATGTACTACTCATGGATCCGGTATAAAATCAACAGATGATAACATACATTTAGCCTCTCTCTCTTCCTACTGACAACCATCTGATTCGGCCCATCCACACCTCCGCCAGAGCCTTCGCTACCTGCATTTCTTCTTCAGGTCACCGCTCGGTAGGCTTAGGGTCCTGCATGACCAAAGGTAGATAATTTGGAGCAACCAGGGGCTCCTGAACTACCTCGGCTTAGGTAGAGCCTCCGGGCAGCGACTTTAAAAGGTTTGCAATAACAAAATGCTCGCCCTTAAGGACCTCGCTGGGAAAAGGACGAGGGGAAGAATGTGCACCAAGTTAAAAATCGCTTCGACGGATATATTTCCAGACTTGATTTTAATAGATATATCGGATATACTCCGGGAGATATATCTGCGGATATTTTTACATGAATATCAATATATCAGTAACGAACAAAATACTTTGAAATTCATGGAAAGGAAATTATAAGATCGAACATGCCATGCATAAATGTTTTGACTTGTACCCACAACCTCTCCATGGATAGGAAATTCGGGGTTCACCCACATGCTTGTTTGAAATCCTTGTTGCATTTGATATGGAGTTTGGAATGGTATTTATGCATCATGAGGATAGTTAATCATTCCATATTCACCAATGGAATCTAAAGGATGTGAAGAAGGCTGACCATAACTCACTATGTAAGGAGGAAAAACGTTGGCATCATTAGATGAATCACTGTATTGAGTGCCAATGCTCATTGATTCAAAACTAAATTTAAAACGAATCCTCATCAGGTTATGTCATCCTTCTTCGTCGACTTCATATGGCTTTCCAACGGCTCCAATACTTGACCATCTCTCCTGTAGACCCATGGTCTTCATCTTGTGTAGCATATGTGTGAAATCATCTTCACCAAAGGAACGGATCTTAATGGATATTTACTTTGTTGTCGATCTGCATTATCCCCACCATCATTTCCAGTATCACTACCATCATTGGTCCCCCCTCCTCTTGAGCCATCATAGCCTGTAGTAGAAGTACCAGCAAAATTAGGTCTACTACTATGTTCAACACTTGAATCAAAAGAGGGTCGAGAAGATAACAGCTGAATGAGTCTCTAGTCTCGATCAAATTTCTATCGCTATGAACTTCTTCAGATAAAACCCGCTCAACATCTACACCTGCTTCTTGAACATGCACATCAATTTGTGGATCAGGATTTCCATTTTCATCATCTAAATGGAGAGGTCTAACCCATTGGAATAATCGATTATCCTTTTCTTCACCAAACTCGGTTGAAATGTTGAGTAAATCAATGTAATCTTTTTCGGAAACTTTATCGATCCCTGCTTGCATATTCAGATCTTTTTAGTTTCATGTTTTAGTAACAAGAAACTAATTGTTGGAGTCGAGGGTAAGCTAGCTGATTTCTTTGTTTTGTATGGATCAAAGCAAATGTGCTCCAATCTTTCTCACATGCTGAAGATGATGTTGTTTGGGAAAGAACCTTAAGGGCCAAATTCCTTAATGTGGGAGAGTGGTTTCCATACATGAACCACCATTCTCGCTGCAATAAAAATTACTAACATTCAAAATCTAATAATAACATGGTAATGGACTTTACTTTTAAACTTTTAATGAGAAACAACACTCACCAGGAACCATTAAATCTCGATGCTATTGTCGCCGATCACCAAATCCCCGCATCCTCAAATATTATGTCAATTCAAAATGAACTTGACAAATCAATACATGTGTAAGTGTAACCAAATAAATTGACTCCGATTAATTAGGGGTAATATAGCCTATTGATAAAATCTCATTCCAATATTACTAAGACTTCCACAAAGAGTAAAGCATATAATTTTCCAAATACTTCATGAATAGCTTGAGTAGCTCGTGAGTCACTACTAACTCCGTGTCAATATTGAAATCTTGGATTAAGATAATATACAAAGTGATTTAGAATTAGTATGTGATAACAGAAAATAACATGCTTTAAAAGTGATGGTGATATGGAATAGTTACCTGACATATAAAGAGGATGTTTGAGGGTTTTATCCCAATGATCTGCGATGATGTTTTTAACCCATTCTTTGGCTTTGAGTGCATGTAAATTTTGCTTCATCACTCGAATCAACTCATACACAAATGGCATTGTTGGGACGATTTCGTAATCAACATGTTAAGAATCAGATATAGTGCCTCATAGATTGACACTCAGGTTAAAGACCTTCCCAAGATGGATGATTAAACATGAGTCCTTCAACTCAATAAATCTAACGGCCATTCCAACTAAGCTTGTGAGAAGCCCATTCATCACTAATAAAGATGTTCTTCAAATCAACCCTCTTTTGTAGGAAGACTAGCTAGGCAATGTAATTTGTCTCAAATCTTGTTGCCTCGACATAATAATATCTCCACTCCGCAAATCCTTCTCATTGTTGCAACCAACCATGATTTTAGATGAAGTTGGGGATCTTTCGTGCATTGGTAATCAAGTCAGAAACACTTTCTTGTTTACAAATATCTTCAAACATAAGGTCGATGCAATGTGCTGCACATGGAGTCCAATATAAATTGTACTTCTTCATTAACAATTTCCCAGCCTTTACAAATGCTGATCCATTGTCTGAAACAATTTGCACAACATTTTCTTTGCCAACATCTTTTAACACATCCTTCAACAAACCATAAATGTATTTGTTGTCTTTGATATTATCCGATGCATCAACAAACTTAATAAAAATTGTGCTTCCTTTACAATATACCATGAAATTAATGATGCTTAATTTCGTAGGACCGGTCCATCCATCACACATAGTTGTGCACCCACAGGTCTTCCATTTCTCCCTTTAAAGATTCACATAATCTTCCATGTCTTTATACTCCATATCTAAATATTTGTTTTTGATTTCATATGGAGAGGGTGGCTCTATTCCCATGCCTACAAGTTAAAGTAAATAATTATATGGTTTGCAACTATAAAGTAAGATAATAATGTTATTGGAAATTGAAAACGGATTTTCACATACCAACTTGTTGTGCACCAACAATCATGTTTTTGAAGTGGTGAGAATCTGCTTTGTGAGGCGCAACGTTGTCATATATGAAGAATTTAATGATTAATCGACTCCATCAAGCTTTTGATTGCACCTCCTTTAAAGAGATTTTAAACATTCTTTTGTCCCGCTGCGAAGATTTGTATAATGATGGAGTAAAGAAGTGGTTATGGATCCAATTGTTCACACTTTGAGATCTTTGCACGCACCTTATCGATCAGCTTGATGTAATTGTGAAGGCTCACCTATTGCAATATATATATTAGAGCAATGAAAACTGCTTATACTATAATAATGAATTTAAGTTAAAAGATTTACCAATTTTTATTTTGCCTCTCATAAACCCTTTTCTTGTTGGCGATTTCATTCACTAGCTTTGGATGCACGACATGCTGCCTGATAGTCAACTCCCTCGTCAGAGTTCATGTCAGCCAAATACATATAGACATCATCATCTTCCTCCTCATTTTCCTCATTATCATCATCACCATCATCATCATCAAAGAGATGTTTATGGCTACCACCCATTGTGCCTCATAGTTAAGATCTAATTTATTCAATATTCGTAGCTTGTTGGGTTTTTATTCCTTTCAACCAAAAGTTGTTTCATTTCTTTTTCAACTCGAGGCACATTAGGACACTTAAGTTTGAGATAAGTGAAATTTAAACCGAGTACCTCTCCACTTTAATGACCATACCACAAAAATTGCATATGGTGTACTTCGCTCCTTCAATAGGTGTACAATATTTCCAAGCAGGATCATGACCTCCAGTATTGCTTCCACTTCTACTATCCATCCTATAAACTTCAATAATTGTAATCAATTCATGTTCATAATCTCAATCTAAATATAAAGTTGCATCAATTCATATTACATTCATTAACAAATTTTTATATTTCATATTCATAATCTCAATCTAAATATGAAGTTGTACTAATTATCATAATTTAAAGAAAATGTATATTTCACAAATTTTGATATTACACAAATTTGTAAATTAATACTAACAAATTTTATATTTCATATTCATAATCTCAATCTTAATATAAAGTTGCATTAATTATCATAATTTAAAGAAAATGTATATTTTTACAAATTTGTTAATTAATAATTTACAAATTTTTATATTTCATATTCATAATCTCAATCTAAATATAAAGTTGCATTAATTATCATAATTTAAAGAAAATGTATATTTCACAAATTTGTTAATTAATAATTAAAAAAAATTTATATTTCATATTCATAATCTCAATCTAAATATAAAGTTGCATTAATTATCATAATTTAAAGAAAATGCATATTCCACAAATTTGTTAATTAATAATTAACAAATTTTTTATATTTCATATTCATAATCTCACCTAAATATGAAGTTGCATTAATTATCATAATTTAAAAGAAAATGTATATATTTCACAAATTTGATATTTCACAAATTTGTTAATTTAACAAATTTTTATATTTCATATTCATAATCTCAATCTAAATATAAAGTTGCATTAATTATTATAATTTAAAGAAAATGTATATTTCACAAATTTTGATATTAAACAAATTTGTTAATTAATAATTAATAAATTTTTATATTTCATATTCATAATCTCAATCTAAATATGAAGTTGCATTAATTATCATAATTTAAAGAAATTGTATATTTACAAATTTTGATATTACACAAATTCTGTTAATTAATAATTAATAAAATTTATATTTCATATTCATAATCTCAATCTAAATATGAAGTTGCATTAATTATCATAATTTAAAGAAATGTATATTTCACAAATTTGGATATTACTAATAAATTTGTTAATTAATAATTAATAAATTTTTTATATTTCATATTCATAATCTCAATCTAAATATAAAGTTGCATCAATTATCATAATTTAAAGAAAATGTATATTTCACAAATTTGTTAATTAATAATTAACAAATTTTTATATTTCATATTGACAATCTCAATCTAAATATGAAGTTTCATTAATTATCATAATTTAAAGAAAATGCATATTCCACAAATTTGTTAATTAATAATTAACAAATTTTTATATTTCATATTCATAATCTCAATCTAAATATAAAGTTGCATTAATTATCATAATTTAAAGAAAATGTATATTTCACAAATTTGTTAATTAATAATTAACAAATTTTTATATTTCATATTCATAATTTCACCCAGTTGTATTAATTATCATAAGTTAAAAGAAATTGTGTTTTACAACATAAAATATGCATAATATATGTTCATATTTCATTTTCATAATCTTAATCTGGGGCATAGAATTAAATTAAACCTTAATGTGTATAAACTAAAATTAAATCTTATCCTAAATATACACAATCTTAATCTAAATATAAATTTAAATTAATTACTAAATTGCACAATGTAGAAAAATAATTAATTAACATGGAAACATACCTTGCTGCGTAAATTATGTATTGAATGGAAGACTTGAACACCAAAAATTGATAAAAATAATATTCTCCAAGACTTTGCAAAAAATCAAGAATTGTTTGAGAGAGAATGGATGAATTTGATATGAAAACTAGTAATTTTAAAGCTATTTATAGATTTTTCGGAGTCAAAATAGCCCTTTTTTGGTCACAAACCCTTTAAAAATGAATTTTGGTTGTTGGATTTGATTTTGATCAAATTCGATCGTTAGATCTTGATCTAGCCGCTATAAATCAATTGTCAACATTCAAAATCTACCATAAGATAAAAAATATAGCTGTTGTAATCAAAGGGATTCAAATTTGGTCGTTAGATCAACACGGATTGAATTATGGCCGTCAGATAAGCTATTACCGTTGAAAATTTTGAATTTCTGAGACGAAAACAAAATCTCAACCTTCCACATATCAACAATTTCTGGCTGTTGGATCAAAAAAAAAAAAACAAAGGAATCAATTGGCCTGATATTGGCCGATAAATTCTACCGATATCTACGATATATCTGGGCCAAAATTCTTTTGTTTTTTTGTTTTTGTTTTGTTTTGCTTTTGCTTTGCATTTTTCTCGCACGCAAATTTTACTGATTTTGAGTCCGATATGTCTGGCCCATAACCGATATCGGCGATATTGATCGATATTTTCCGATTTTTCCTCAGACGACTATCGCTTGGTCGATATCGTGGCTCCGAAGGCTGACACCCAAAATATCGACGATATATCGCGACATTTTCGGCCCACGACAGTGATATGTAGGGGAAAGGATTGGCGCCCAATCTTTCATGTTCTTTGTAGATAGAAGGAGCATGTGATGGCGCTCCCTCTCTATGATCTCCAGTAGCCAATAGATGAGATCTAGACTCGCCTTCTCCACCCAATTGACCAGTCGACCTCGTCTACGCCTATCTACAAATCATCAAGAATATAGGTATGTCAATACACCCACAACCTGCTGAAGGAAAGATGTACCAAACAAGCACCAGACAAACCCAAGAAAGTATGGACTTGTTCGCATTGAAAAGAAACCCCGAGCTACGGATTTCATACCACGAGTTTTTAACTAAGACGTACCCTTTAAATTTCCGTCTTAGGAGTTAGGAGCTTGGGTTACTATCGGCAACCGGGATCAGGCTGACATGGACAAAGGCCCTCCACCCCAAGTCAGTGTAAATAAAGCATATCTCCACCATCGAGATATCCAGCTAGTAAAGAGAGTTTAGCACATTGCAACCCATTAAAATCCAAAAAGCATTTGGATGTACGAGTGCAGGAGGTGCCTACGTAAAGTGTAGGAACTGCTTCACCAGTGATGGAACAGGGAGGCAAAGCCTATTAGCAACCGTCTCCATAAAATAGACGGCATTATCTCGTCCCAAAGTTGAGGTAGCGCCGTCTAATGTCTCTAACATTTCTAGGAATTGGGCCAGAGTAACTCATTCCTCTACGGCATGCAACAACTAGACTACTTTGCAAAGAGGGCGTTCCCTGGGGTACCCTCCTACGCCTAACCTCGACAGGGGTCAAACCTCTTCGTGACCTCACATTCTACAAGTAGATAAAAAGGGAGTAGAAGGGGTGGGTCAACTTGAGGTCCATAAAGCAAAAATAAAAAATAAATAAAAGAAAGAACCTTCGAAAGAAAAAAGAAATCTCCCATGGGGATTTGACGATCCAACATAGATAAAACCTAAAGAAAGTAAATCAAAGACCTTCGTGAAAACTAATAGAACACCACGGAGACACTCAAGCAAACCAACGGTGCAGAAAAGGTTTGAGTTGCAAACACTCACCGAAAAATCAAAAGTCGTCGAAGAGTCAAGAGGAGGATGAAGTACAGGAATCAAAAGAGAAAGAAAACCTTTTGAGAAAACGTAAAAGAAACCAATTATTGAGACCATGATCCCTATTTATAGGGGAAGGAGGTTGACAAACGCATTAAATGCGCCATCAGAACAAGATGCATAGGATGTCCATCGGGAGGCGTGCGTCTCCCATGTGCCTTAAACACACAAAAGCGTCGCCTCCGAGCGTATTTAATGCACTAATTGTTTTTCACAAACCTTTTAACTCTCAGCATTCAACATTTGAAACCACAATTTTTTCCCCTTATTGAAATAGCACAAAAACTCTAGCTGAAGGAAAAGGGGAGTATTATGAGTACCATGATCTCTGGGATCCGGTACTCGATGGGCTCAAGGTCCGCTGGGCCTGTGTTTTGAAATGACCCGATTCCATTCACCTCACTAAGACAAGGTGGACACTTCTCAAACGGGAGAATCTATAGAGGTCGCCCGGGAAAGAAAGGACAAACTCTTCCAAGGCTTCCTTGAGGCGGCCTGCCTGGGACTTCAAGTCCTCCAGCCGGCCATTCTACCTCATATGAGAATTCTATCCCATATGGGAAGTATGTTTCGATTAAGCACCTAGAAGCGAAAAATCTGTAAAAGTGATATTATCAATGAATTTTCCAACTTTCGAATCCCTCACTCTTCGGAGAGATAATCCTGGAAAAGGGAAAAATAATCCTCGATAAGGAAGAACTAGTCGTCAATAAGGAAAAGAAGATTTCCTCCCTGAAACTAGGAGATAAAATCCTACCTCGAGAAGGAAGGAAGGGATTTCGTGAACTGAACTCTATAAATCAGAAAGATAGATCCTCTATTGGGAAAGATAAACAATTCTAACTGCTTCTATTCTCTTCTCCGTCTTCGCATTTTTTGCTGACTTAATCATCGGAGAGGCAACCGACCCACCACCTCTGAAATGTCTTTTTTGCAGTTCATTATCAAGGCACATGTTCAGAAATCTGACGATCAAGACTTCTATAATTTGACGTTTCGGGGATCCGATGATCAAAATCCCAACAACTTTGTATTTCTATTTTTTTTTTTTTTTCATCTTCTTCCAAAGCCTAACTTGTTTTTATTTTTTATTTAAGAAAATGAATTTGACTCATCTCTTTATATATTAAAATTATTACTTTCAAACATCTCATATTTTTCTCCCATTAAAATATAGCAAAACAAGGGTGGAGCTAAGGGGGGGCAACACTTTCAAACGTGACGCAACAAGCCACACTTTGGATCCAGTTTTCCAAAATTAGGTTTAGGAAATATATGAGCTAGTAAAAGTTAAGAAAGCCAAGGACATAGAGAGGCAAAGGGGTCAAATTCAATTGTCTCCTTTCATGATTTTTCTATTTTTTTTCTTTACAAGTCACATATCCTCATTTCTTCTTATTTACATTTTCAAACGTGAAGCAACAAGCCACACTTTGGATCCATTTTTCCAAAATTAGGTTTAGGAAATATATGAGATAGTAAAAGTTAAGAAAGCCAAGGACATAGGGAGGCAAAGGGGTCAAATTCAATTGTCTCCTTTCATGATTTTTCTATTTTTTTTCTTTACAAGTCACATATCCTCATTTCTTCTTATTTACATTTGCTATCAATATATATATATATATATATATATATATATATATATATATATATATATATATATATATATATATAGAGAGAGAGAGAGAGAGAGAGAGAGAGAGAGATAGAACCAAATATAATAAAATTATATATTTATTCAATAAAAAATCATGATTTTAAAAAGTATTGTTGTGCATTCGTTAGTCAACTTATTATTTTTTTGGGATGTTTTTATATTTTTTTTATCTATTTGATTCATTGGAGAATTGAGGTTAAATTTTTAAAAAGTGTTAAAAAGCATGATACTCGTGTTGAACCTAAATCTTATAGGTTTAAGTCACGGCTCTTCAATTTAAATCCCATATAAAGAGGTTGTTAACTATTGTTTTCCTCCATTATTGGCTAAGTAGGCAAATAACTTTAGCTAAAATGATTTTGAACGTGTTTTCAGCTTATAAATATGGAAATCGGTTTTGTTTCTACGAACATTTCAATATAAATTTAGCGAAACATCGGCGATTTCTTCACTTAACTAAATATCTCAAGATTGAGCCTTGGGATTGCAGTTGTATTCTGTGATAGAGATTTATCACCTTAATGATCTATTCCAGTTCGAATAGAAATTAGTTTAGATGTGGTATAACTTAAAAATATATTTTATATAAACATGGACTTAGGAACTCCATAAAAAAAATAATAAAGATAAAGTTGTGCTTGAGAACATCCATATGCACAACATTAGGTATGACTTCATTTCCTTATCTTTTTTATCATTTGTATTTTTCCTTTTATTTTTGAAATAAAAATGGATAGAGTCTAAAAAAGTTTCCTTAATTGAAAAACCGGCATAAAGATTTTAAAAGTATACCATCAACAAGAATTTAGAAAAACTTAGCATCTATTTGTAATTTTTTTTTTAAGAATGTTATTAATATTTTGTACAATGAAAATTTATTTCAACATCTTAAAAATCTATTTCAAGCAATTTTTTTAAATATATTCTATAAATAATATTTATGTTTATTAATTTATTTTAACTTTACATGTTTAAATGATTATTTTTAAAAAAGATAATAAAAAGATATCTTTATTTACAAAAAGATATTCTTATGTAAAATAATATTCTTTATTTCACTTTAAGAAAATAGGTTAGTGTATGATTGTTAAACATACTTTTCCAGTAATATTTTAAGTTTTTTTTTCTATTAAAATTGAGCTATTAAAATAACATCACATCATCTTATCCCATTTGATTTTTTTTTGGAAAAGAGATAAATTTAATCTTTAGCATTACAATCTATACAAATACAAAATATCAAAGATTTCAAATTTGGGGCACAAATTTTGATGACATAACTAATCACTGCAACAAGCAATAGGTCAACAACATGTCTGTCACAAAACAACCTGTAGTAAGTCAGATTAGGCCACCAACAAAAAAACAAAGTAAAAATAAAAACCCCACTTTATTAAAACCCTAAATAAAGAAAACGGTGAAAGATGTAATTTTAGACTCTCAAAAAAGCCGTTCCTTCCCTCTAAAGAACAATGGCTTGAAAGAAAGAAGGGGCGCTAGGTATAGAAAGAAGTTTCGGGTTTCATTTAAGCTTTTTCTATAAATATTTTAAGAGATTTTCTAGTATTTTTTTTGTAATATATGAAATGATTTTAATGTTCTATATATACTACGTTTTATATACATACTCTGGAAACTCCTCTATAGTATATATTTTAATACTTATAGGGCCAGGTGCTGATTCGCTCAACAAATGTGTATATATAAACTGATGTAAGCGTTGATTAAAACATCCGGTAAAAAACTACTTTACTATGGAATTGGGATTCTGACTTCTTCTCTTCATCTTTCTTGCTCGAATTAAATCTATTCCGATCAAGAAGAAGATACGGGAATTTCCCATCGAGCCCGGGCTTCTGGCAGTCTAAGAGTAGGTCATCTCCACCTCCTCAAACCGATTCACCAAGATCTACATAGCCTTTCACAAAAGTACGGTCCTATTCTCCTCCGCGATTCGATCCTACCGTGGTCGCTGCTTCTCTCCGTCCGCCGTCGAAGAATGCTTCACCAAGAACGATGTCGTTTTGGCTAACCGCCTCTCGCCCGACGTCCTGAAGCACGTGGGGTTCAACTACACTACCATGTCCCCAAGACCGCACCCATGAGCACCGGGCGCAACCCTCCGCCGCCCCTCGCCGCCCGATTCTCCACCGCTTCAACATGTTTGTCGGCATTCGGAAGGATGAGGTCAAGCTTCTACTCCTCCGATTAGCCCGAGATTCGCCTGAGGGTTTTGGAAAGGTAAAGTTGAGGCCGATGCTTTCGGAGGTGACTTTTAATATTATAACGAGGATGGCTGGGTGAGCGGTTACTACGGAGAAACGCGATTTGAGGAGGGTTAAGCGCTGTGGAGATTATTAGTGAGGTTTTCTAAACCGGGCGGGCAAAGAGAAATATAGCTGATTTTTTACCCTTATTGGGATGGATTGGGTATGGAGAGAATGAGAAGAAGATAGATAAGATCATGAGAGAGACAAAGAAGATCTTGTAGGGTCTGATCGATGAGCAAAAAAGCGGTAATAACAAGTGGTTTGGTGAATAACAATTCTATGATCGACCACCTGCTATCCCTCCAGAAAACAGTGTTGGATTTTTGTTATACAACCAAGTTCAAGTTGTTTAAAATACTAAATGGGTTAATTAGCCCTAAGATGGAGGCCCAAATGACTATTAAGTATTCTAGGGCTTGTACTCTATAAATAGAGAAGGATAATACAACCCTAGATGATAATCTGAATTAGTTTTAGAGAATAGCCAGAGAAAAAGAAATCATTTCTTAGTGATTCAAGCGCCCACACGCTCCATAAATCTCGAAGAATAGCTCAGAAGATCTCAAGGCTCTGTGTGCATATTTCTCTGCAAATCCACAAGGTATGATCTGACTGATTATATTAGTTTAGTATTTAAATTGAATATTCTAAATCACAAGATGAATCTTGCTTTCGCTGATTATTCCTATAATTGGTATCAGAGCCTTCGTGTGATTAAATTTTCAATTTGATCTAAACAATTTCATGTATTTTAGTGTTTGATTAGCAATATAGCACCGAGGTTTTCTATATTTGTTGATTCGCATGTTTGCATGTTTAATATGATTTTTTGTTTATGGATGGTTATCGAATAATTGTGGTTTGCCCTTTCAATCCATGGTAGAGTTTTCGTGTATTTCATCTGCTTGTAACAAGGGCTAATCATAAAGATTAGGTTTCGTTTGATTTATTTTCTCCATCATCTAGAATTTCTCACCATTTTATTGTAGTATATGATTATTTTTGTAAAAATATCACACTAACAAGCACGAAGAGAAGAAGAAGAAGAACCCGTGGAGAACACTGTACACGCGAGACTGTTTGCGTTGCTGCAGAGGCTACAGACATCCAAATGACAAACGACCACCAGAGTTAGAAGCGCAAGGAAGAGACGACATTTCAAGTCGAACCACCGCTGGACGCGCCCCCACAAGCGGCTACGCATGGGCTTCACGCGCCTCCACTCAGGCCAAGCGTGAGAGCGCATGGAGAGAGTTTTGGCCGTCGGATTTTGCAAACTTCCTCCTCCAAACGTCGTGCTTCTATGGGTGGCTCCGTTCGGGTGGCAACATACAAATGATGACTTTGATGGCTAGGGTTTCATGTTGTGAGTTTAGAGTTTTGTTTTAATTAAATCTCTTTCAATTTTGGGCCTCCTGGGCCCTAGTAAATTGAACCCAAATGGACGGCCGGACCAAAATTGGACGGGATTAATAACAATGGGCTCAAGTGTTATTGGGCTTGTGTTTTTTTTTCTTCTTAGGAAAACCATGGATCAGGGCTTTTATATTTATTCATATATTATTTTTTTGTCTATGGATGATTAATTTATATTTGGTAACATAGTTTTGTGCTATGATAACATGACATATAGACTAGGTGGTGTCATATTATCTTGCATCAATGATATACATGTGCTTAATTAAATTTTGATTTTTTTTTAAATCTAGATAAATATAATTATGAAAAATCCTTTAATTTTTGTGGGTCCAAATAATAAAATGGTAATGTGAAGCCCCATCGGATAATCATGATAAGGTTTTATTGGATTTGACCTAAATAATTTTAAAATCTTAATTAGATTGACCGGTCCACCACCGACAACCCTTAGAGATTAAGATAATTTTAAAATTAAACAAGGATTGAAAAAAACCACGATAATTTTATTAACCTCCCAACGAGGCTCTAATAATATTATTATGAGCCAAATGAACAATGATTGAAATGAAAGTGTATTATCTAGGAAGGTTCTATCTAAAAAGATTGGGATGTAAGTAGTCCTAAGAAGTGACCCCCAATTTTTTTTGGGACCTGACTTAGATGGATACTATTCATTTTATGATCAAGTTTTAGTTTGTTATAAATGTCTTGCCCGCCGTGAGCATTTATTATGGAAACTAAATTATTTTTTACAATAAACAACAAATATATTTTTGTTTTGGATTTACTAAATATATGTTTATTGTATAATATACGAGTTAATATTAGTGTGCACGATGTATAAATTTTTTTTTAGTAAAATGTCATCTACGTTAAGGACTAGGAAAACTACTTCTTGTACCTTGATCCGTAAACACAAGGTTCATCAGACTTTTCAAAAACCGTATAAAGTTATGGCTTGATCAAACTTAATGTTCCATGTTATGGATGCCGCTTAGTCCATAAATGGACCTTTGCAACTACATGCCATGTGTTTCGCTCTCTAGCTATGAACCCTTCCGTTGTCAGACAGATGTCCTCTAAACCGCCATTTAAAAATGCTGCTTTGACATCCATATGCCAAATCTCGTAATCTAGACTTGCAGCTACAGCTAAAAGAATCCGGATAGATTTAAGCATGACTACTGGCGAAAAGGTTTCTTCATAATCTATCCCCTCTTTTTGGGTATAACCTTTTGCCACTAATCATGTTTGTTACTCTTTGCAGTGGTTCAAACATAGCACGCTTCATTGAAGAAGGACAAAGATACTTGAAACTCGGGAACCTGGGAGTTAATCTCTCAGAAGGCCATAGGACCAGCTTGTTCTATTTTTGAGAATAATAGACTTTATGTTTAGAAGATTGTTTATTTGTTCCCGATTTCAAGAGGAATTTGGTTTTTGTTGTTTAGTCAACACCCGCTTGACAAGACAATTTAATTCCTCAGTTTTTATAAGAAGGTAAATCTTTTTTATTTGTTCCAAAGGATCTTATGAATAATCTTTATTTTTGGTCCTTGTCCTATGATATAAATGCTAATGAACTACCTTTGGCATTTGCGATTAGGTCATATTAATCCTAATAGGATACATGGTTTAATGAAAAGTGGGATTTTAAATTCCCTAGCATTTGAACCTATACCAATGTGTGAATCCTGTTCGGAAGGTAAAATGACCAAGAGGCCCTTCAAGGCCAAAGGATATCGTGCAACCAAACCGCTGGAATTGGTGCATACTGATGTATGCGAACCAATGCGTGTTCAAGCCAAAGGTGGGTATGAGTATTTTGTCACTTTTACAGATGACTACTCAAGATATAGTTTTGTTTACCTAATGCGCCAAAAGTTTGAAACTTTTGATAAATTTCGACAATATAAGGTCGAGGTAGAAAAACAATTAGGTGTCCATATCAAATAGCTTCGATCTGACCGAGGCGGTGAATACCTATCTGGAGAGTTTAAGTTTTACTTAACTCAAGAGAGGATAGTTTCACAACTGTCAGCCCTTGGAACACCTCAGCAAAATGGAGTTGCAGAAAGGAGAAATAGAGCTCTCCTAGACATGGTGAGATCGATGTTTAGTTATTCATCTCTACCTACATCGTTTTGGGGATTTGCCTTAGAGACTGCTACATACTTATTGAACTTGATTCCTTCTAAGTCGGTTTCTAAGACACCCACTGAATTGTGAACAAAAAGCAAGTCTAGTTTAAACCATATTAGTATCCGGGTGCTCCAAACAAGATGTCTTGAGAAAGGAACCACATAAGTTGGAATCTCAGATCAAGTATGTTTGTTTATTGATACCCTAAAGGAATGAGAGGTGGACTTTTATAGTTCCTCGTGAGAAGAAAGTTATAGTGAGCACTAAGAAAATTCGAGGAAGACTCGTAAACAATTTCAAGCTCCAAGAGTAAGGTAATTGAGAGCTTGACCACCTCAAGAATCGCCTAAACCACTCCGAATTTGGACCTATTGTGCCATTGTTTCAGCATGTTCAAAAGAGGGAAATGAAAATATACTGAAGGTGAACAAGCACGAGTGGAACCAATATTAGTAGAACAATGTAGATATACAAGGGAACTAACAACCGTAAAAATCACCAAATGATCAAGAGGATCTTCTTTTAGAACCACAACAACTAGTGGAGCTTCGGCGTAGTGGGAGAACAACACGCAAGCCATCGAGATATCTCTTGTTGGGCAAATCGTACCAAGCTATAACCATTGATAGCTTAAGAGAATCTCAGCTCATAAAGAAGCACTAGAGGATGTTGATGCACATGAGTGGCTCAAAGCCATGGACCGTGAGATGGAGTCTATGTATTCTAACTCACCCGGTCTTTTTGTAGAGGCACCCAAAGGGGTAAAACCTATAGGGTGTAAGTGGATCTACAAGAGAAAAAGACGACCAGATGGGAAGGTAGAAACCTTCAAAGCTAGATTAGTGGCAAAAGGTTATACCCAAAAAGAGGGGATAGATTATGAAGAAACCTTTTCGCCAGTAGCCATGCTTAAATCCATCCGGATTCTTTTAGTTGTAGCCGCAAGTCTAGATTACGAGATTTGGCAGAAGGATGTCAAAACAACATTTTTAAATGGCAATTTAGAAGAGGACATCTACATGCAGCTACCAGAAGGGTTCATAGCTAGAGGGCAAGAACACATGGCATGTAAGTTGCAAAGGTCCATTTATGGACTAAAGCAAGCATCCGTAACACTAACATTAGGGTTTGGATCAAGCCATTACTTTATACGGTTTTGAGAAAAGTCCCGATGAACCTTGTGTTTACAAAAGGATCCAAGGTACAAAAGTAGTTTCCTAGTCCTTACGTAGATAACATTTTACCAATCGGAAACTGCATATAGAGGTGTTATCAAGTGTAAAAGGATGGTCGCAAAGCAAATTTGATATGAAAGATTTGGGAGAAGTCAACTATATTCTGAATCAAACTTCTACGAGACCTAAGAATAAGGTGTCACATTTATCTCAAGCTTTATATATTAATAAAATTCTAGCTCGATTCAGCATGGAAAATTCCAAGAAGGGAACTTTACCCTTCAGGCATGGAGTTCATCTTTCTAAGGAGCAATCACCAAAAACTCTTGAGCAGAAAGAACGTATGATTAGGTTACCTTTTGCTTCAGCAGTAGGTAGTCTCATGTATGCCATGTTATGTACTAGGCCAGATATCTGCTACGCAGTGGGAATAGTTAGTCGGTATCAATCCGATCCAGGAGAAGAACATTGGATTGCAAAGGAAGCATTATTATTCCTCAACATCTATGAGAACAAGAGATTATATGCTAGTATATTTCTAGTGGAGTCCTGGAAACTATTGGTTATACGCACTGTGATTTCCAAGGGATATTGATTCAAGAAAATCCACTTTTGATATGTGTTTACACTAAATGGCGGAGCGATTGAGGAGTGTCAAAAATTAAACTTGCGCTTGCCGACTCCACTAATGGCTAAGTATGTGGTCATTCAAGCAAATGAAGAAGCAAAGATGGATGAAGAAGTTCCTCTCGATCTTCAAGTGATACCGAAAACGCAAGATCGCCCATTACCCTTTATCAGGACAAGTGGGCTAGAAAGTACGCCCAAGGAACCAAGTACTCAAGAAACAGAACACATAGAGAGAAAGGAACTGTTTGATTCGCAATATCATCGAGAGGAGATATAGTGGTTACTAAAATAAAGATCGAGGAAAATTTAGCGCACTCCATTTATAAAGACACTCACCTGCTCAGTTTTCGAGAAACATGTAGATTATATGGGTGTTAAGAGTCTACCAGACTTGTTTTAAGGCAAGTGGGAGTTTATTTGTGTTTTTTAGAACAAGACAGATGTGTTATTATATTTTCTAAGTTTAATTTTAATACAATATGAGGTATTCTTCATATTATTGTGCACACTGATATTTTGTGTATAAGGTCCGGATTAATTGTATAATATATGATCATATGAATACGTTCATAGAAGACATGATCATAGGTTCTCATAATTAATGAATAAGATCACAGTCATTAAACAAAGTTGGGTGCTTTATTTAGACTACAATATTTTATGAAATAATTTGTCTTGGTTATTATAAAATATTTGTGCAAATTATGCTTGCACTGATAGGATCAAAGTGAGATTTATTTAAAGTTAAATTTCTGTAAAAGGAAATAAATCTCAAGCAATATTTCGTTATTATTCTTCTCTCTATCCTGAGTTTATTATAGATAGGTATTTAAATGATTATTGTTCTTTGAGTTGTCAATAAGGAGGTCTATTTAAACGACCAACATCTTGACAGATTTGGGAGCAAGATTATTTAAATTGCCGGTATTTATGAAATAAACAATATGAAATTTGTATGAAATATCCTCTTAATATGTTTCAATACTTGGATGTTATGAAGTCATTGGCCAGTGCATTTTATCCATTAGAGAAACTGATAAATCAAGAGAATAAATAATTGATTGATTGATAGAAAATCTTATTAATTAATTATTGATATTTTACAAAGGAGAAAATAATATTAATATTTAATATTATTAATCTCAGCTCACTAGCTTTAGTGGAATAGCACCGGGATTAGATAATTGCTTCAAGAATTATGATAGAGCCTTGATTAATGATAACCGTAGGATCCCCAAACTAGCTCAGGATAAATGGTGGAGCATGGTATCACAGTTTACAAGAAAGAACCCTGACTTGTTTTTATAGCAAGTGGGAGATTTTTGGATTTTTGCTATACAAGCAAGTCTAAGTTGTTTAAAACACTAAATGGGTTCACACATGGACTCAGCCTCAAGGTGTGGAGGCCCAATGGCTGGCTAAGTATTCTAGGGCTTGTACTCTATAAATAGAGAAGGATAATACAACCCTAGATGATAATCTGAATTAGTTTTAGAGAATAGCCAGAGAAAAAGAAATCTTTTTTTAGTGATTTAAGCGCCCACACACTACTCCATCACCTCGAGAATAGTTTGGAAGATCTGCGGTTCTTGTGTGCATACTTCTCTGCTAATCTACAAGGTACGATCTGACTGGTTATATTAGTTTAGTATTTAAATTGAATATTCTAAATCACATGATGAATCTTGCTTTCGCGACACTCCTACAAATGCAACTGTGAGTACTACTGCATGACATCATTAAAGGGCTTGTACTGGTGAGAAAAATTATGGGTTTGTTTGGTTTTTCCTAGAGATCAGAAAATAGTTTTTGATGATGCTTTTTTCAACCGGAACTGGGCTGGAGCATGTAGGGCCAGCTGGGCCTGACCTGATTGTTGATGGTTAGGATTTCGTGTGCTTCCGATTGTGTATCAAGTAGGATCGCTGCAAAACAAGAAAGAAGGGGGGTCGGGCGAGGGTTTTCGCCTGTGGTCATTCCTATGCCTAAGTCGGTCTTTCCCGAGAGAAAGAAAGGTCATGGGGGCGAATGTGTCAGGTGGCGCTGCGGCATATGAGTATGCATACCTTCACCATGGGGTGGCCTCAGCTTATATAGTAGATGTTCAACCAAATGATGGTGATTGTGGATTCATTCCCATTGGATGGGATATTTTTTGTTGTTATCTGTATCGGATTTGGTAAAGGATATAGAAAGAGTAGTTTATTTGGGATAATCTTCTTTCCTTATTGGGGGATCCGGTTTGACGATGAACTGTTATTATCTTTCTTTCCTTATTGATGAGATTTGGTTGGATTTGCAGAATTATATTATTAGGGATTATTCTATTTTCTGTAGCTATGGGAGACTTCCACACCGGCCTTGGGCTGCTGATTGGAATCTCATTCGGCTGGCACCAAAAGGCTTGAATGCTTAAAGGCCTGACAAAGCTTCAATGGCATGCCCTCTCCTTTGGGTTTTAAATAGTGGGCTCATGTGGTTTCGTCTAGGCTCTTTCTCGGGGCTCCGTGAGGGCCTGTGAGCCTTATTTTTCAAACCCTATTAGTTGCCCCCCAGCCCTTGTGTATAGTGTACGTGGGCAAGGGCTGTAACGTTTCTTGCATAGGGTGCAATTTCCACGTGTCTGCTCGGGGCTGGATTAGTTAGGGCTTGGTCGCCGTCATTGGTCTTATGATAATGAGATCACCTTCTGCCTCGAGCTTATTTTCCCATTCCTTTAGTTTCCTTTTGCTTTCTCAGATATCCTCCGTCTAGTGTGCTCTGGATCTCAGAATCTTTTTGTGTAGAGTCTTTCTAGCCTTTCGATAGCCTTCGTTGTATTTCCGTCCGCCTTTATCTCCTTAGTTTTTTTCCGAGCTTATACGACGCAGGCGTTTAGGTTAGGCTTGCTAAGTTTTATTTGATTGTTACCATGGGTCCGGTCGCTCTTCTTCTCTCGCACGATGGTGAATTCTTCGCTATTGTTGGTCTCCGACGAACTAGCGGTGTCAACACCGCCGGGTCGTAACTTCGATGTCCAAAGGTGCTCTCCTCTTCCTCGACAAGGGTAAGGTACAAACTGATTAAATTCCCGGAGGTCGAATATCAAGATCCGCCTATTTCCAAGATGCAAAGCCTAATCAGGACTAGCAAGGTCGGTCTCCGCGAACAGAATGCTCTAGCGTGGGACTGTAGTCGGTCCCTCACTCTGGGGCCACCTTGCGGCGTTACCGGCCTCCTTCGGCGTTCGGGTGTGGTCCCCTGACGTTTGACCCTCTATGTGGTCTCTGTGCCTAAGATGGTGTGCTTCTTTGAAGTGGCCTTCGATAATGGTCTCCGTTTTCCTCTGCATCCCTTCATAAATGGGGTTTTGCAGCTCTTCAATGTTTGTCCTTCTCAACTCGCACCCAATGGTTAGAATTTATCTTGAAGTTTAAATATGTTGGTTTCTTTAGGGACGGGGCTCGATGTCCCCAAGCAGCGCTGCTCCTTTACCTTTTTAGTCCGAAGGAGACATCCAAGGGCTTTCTTTATTTTTCTAGGCGTTCTGGCGCTCCTCTTGTGATTTTCGATCTTCCTTCTTCCCACAGGCTGTGGAAGGGATGCTACTTCTTTGTTAGTGGCCGTAATTGGGAATATGACCCTCTCGACAAGGATGACACCCTGGGCTTTCCGGTGGCTTGGACCACCAGAATCTTCGTGAGTGTTCGTTATATTTTTGGTTATAACTTGTGTGTGGTCACTTGGGTATCTTTTGATTTTGTCTTGTCTACATGCCTCTCGAATTTTCCGGAATTGATCGTGGCCCGAGAGAAATGCGTCACAGCGTTAGGCGTTAGTTGAAGTGTCCTTCGTCCCCTTCTGTGAGCTGATCAAGTCGGACATTCACAGCCCTTCGAGCCTCGGTCGGCTCTGGCTCTGGCGCCCGGGCCTTCGCCTCCTCACGCCCACAGTTTCTCCGTAGGCCCTCGGCTGCTTGCTTTGGGGCCTTCGCCTCTTTCCATCATGAAAGTTTACGCCACCATTGGGCCCCTCCGTGCCAAACCAGCAAGGGAACTGCGGCTCGAGTTGGAGGCGTTGTCTCGGAAGCCTCGGAGCGCGTGAAGCGAAAAACCTTGGACTACGTGAGGAAGATTAGTCGGCTTTGGCCAAAGTTAAGTTAGGGGGCATCTTCATCTTCTCGTCTACTCATGTCGTAGCGGAGCAGATGCCGATCGCCTACAGTTAAGGCTCCTACGGTCTTAGGTTCGCGGTCCGTCACGAAGGTGCTGCGGAGGTAGAAGGTCCTTAGGTGGGGTAGTTGAGCGAGTGGCGATCCACGCCTATTCTCAGTCTGGCCCTAGCCAATGAAGAGGTTAGGTCACCTTCTTGAAGGACGAAAAAGTTGAGGGGGAAAGATCCGGAATCCGAAATTGGCGGAGACTGGGATTCTTTGCTTCTTAATGCAGAGGCTCGCGGTGGCCTTGATCGCGTCATTCTGGGACTCTACGATCTCAAGAGGTCGGGTCACGTTGCACATTGATGAGGCTTTAAGCTCCTATCTCTCCAAGGGAGTCACCTCAGTAAGTTCTCATACCTTGTCGTGTCTAATTTCATTTTGAGTTGACTGTTGAATTTGCATTAGGTGTTGATTCTGTGCTAGGTGCGTAGGTGGCTACTCATTTGAAGGTTTGGTCGAAGGCGAGCTAAGCGAGTCATGTCAAAGCGGCAGGGCTTACAAAGGCGGGGTGAGCCCTCACATCGGGGCGGGGTGGCTGCGGGGTCGAGTGCAGCGTGGCTGAGGAAGCCCAGTGAAGCTCAAATCTGATTTGGAAGCATACCACGTGTCGGCGGTGCTCGGCTGGCGGGTAGGAAAGTGGGCGAAGCGGCGAGGCGGCGGTGAAGCGGCTTGAGAAGGTTCGAGGATGATTTGAGGGGTTGTGCGAGCGACTTGATGGAGGCTAGGGGCGGGAGCGATGCACTTGATGAACTTGGATGGTTAGGGATAGGCTTCTCACATCCGAGCGAGCTCCAGGAGTCTAGGGAAGAGCGCGTGCGATGAAGACGATCCCGAGTGATAAGGCAGCTTGTTTATTGGACGAGGCTTCGTTGCGGGCTAACGAGGCAATCGGCTCAGTGGAGCGCTGGCCCGAGGAGTGCCGCGGTGCGTAGGATCTTCATCGACAAATTACTTTGGTGGCTCGGCGGAATAAGTTATTGGAAGGCGGGAAATGAGAGGCTTCTACTCGATGGGTTTCTGGGTGGCTCGCCTTTCAAAGAAGAATTTTATTGGCCTATTCGGCTGGATTTCAGCAGCCTTCCAGCGAAGCGAGAGGATGGGGGTCCTTCTCTGCTGATTACTCTGGAGAGTCGGGCACCCCTGTTGAGGCCCCTCCTTCTTCAGCATGCGCTCCTCCTTAATGCGATCTCACATTGCACGTCTTCGCTGCCGTCTCGACTTTATACCTTTTTTTTTTTTTTTTACACATATATATTTATGTTGGGCTTGGGATTAGGAACATCGTAGCCTTTTCATAATAGATACTCATTTGTCACCTTGTTTCTTTCGCTTCTACTTATGCTTTTCGTGCTGTTCTGCTTGATTTGAATTGACTTTTTATCTGCACGATCTTAATCGAGATTACGAGTTGGGGCGTTGGAAACCCCTCAAAGCTAATCATTGAGGCTCACGGGCTCCCGAGGACTTATGAAATTTGGATGTAATGACCCGTACCATGAGTTTTTAACACGCCCAGTAAGTTTGACCAAGTTTGACTTTCGGAGGAATAGTTTTAGGTTAACTAGCTTGCTATCTCGTAGGCCTGGAAGTCGATACAAGTCCATGAAGCCGGTGAGCATCCCGATTCGACTTACGGATAAAAATTCTGACTATGAGAAGTTCGATAGTAGCGCTTTATCGTGTCAAGGATTACATGAGATTTTTTTACCTAAGCGACCCTAAGACCCTAGATATAAACATAGCTTGGGATGCAGATAGAGCCCTGGCCCCAAAAACACCCTCTTGAGCTCCAAAACCTAGGAAAAGCTCTCCCGAAACGGGGAACCTGAGGTTGGAGTCGTTTAGGTATTCTGCGTCTTGTGGAAGATTGGACCAAAAGGACGCACCTCCGACTGACCATCGATAACACACGCCCGGCTGGGAGAGGCACATCGGTAGCGCCTCGGGTGAAGTTTCACGGCAAACAGCCGGCCGGACCCAGCGTCGGGATCGGCCGTGACGCGGCGGCCCGGCGCCGTGAGTCACGGAAATTTTGTGATTTTAGGCCATTTCCCATTCCTCGGGCCACCCATAGCTCCTTTCCACCATTTTTTGGACCCGAACTCATTTATTGGTCCTTTTTGCAATTCCTCACCGTTTGGAATTCTGACGAAAACGAAAGTTGGTAGATGGTTGGATCGAGTTTTCGGCCACCACAGAATTTGTTGGACCAGGTAATGGTACTGATGAGTTCTGGTCTCTTGGGCTTTCCATTGATATGTGGTTTGTAGAATTTTGGACGTCGTGGTTCTTAGTTTTCCATTTACCCCAGGTTGTTTGAAATTCACCAGAAGTTGGGACTAAAATAGAGTACCCGATTGGTCAAATTGGACAAAATTAGAGTTGGATTAGTGAAATTGGATGTTTTTTAGGAATTATTAGACGGTTCAATTTAGAGAATTGTCGGGTGAAAAGCCCCAATTTTGAATTATCGGGCACATAGGGCATCTTGTGTATTTGAGCTTATTACGGGAGTCAGTGGGGATGGTTTCATGGATTCACAAAGTTAGTCTAAGGCCTTAGGGATATCCCAATGTCGTTGGTTCAATTATTGGAGCCTAAGTGGTATTTTATTTATATTACATGCATTCACGCCGAGCTGGGAGACAATCTTGCGGAAGGACAAGACTGAGCGTTTGTAGTCTGTGAGTGGTTTATATGTTTTTAAATGATTTGGGGTATTATGTTGATATATCTATTGTGATTAAATATTTTACATATATCTTTGTTTGATCAAAGAATGGTTGGTTGCATGCAAATGTGATTATCGGTCTCACATAAAACAGTTATCATTTCATGTGAATTTGTCAACATTTTAAATGCTTGGAAGTTTTCTTGAGTTCTGGATGAGTCTATGGTATTTTTAAATATGTTGAGTGCGTGGATTGAGTTTTGAAGCCGCAAACTTATTGTTTTAAAGAAAGAGATTTTGAGATCTTGTGAAAATGATTATATCTGAGTATCATTGGAAAAGTACTTGTGGTAAGAAACGATTATATATATTAATTCACGGTCGTGGTCGGGTTTGCAAATGAAGTGGTTTGCCACGATGTCGTGAGTGATTCCATCAATGGTTATATATTAATTCCGGTCGTGAGGTCGGGTTTCTGCAAACAATTGGTTTGCCACGTGTAGGTAATTAAGTTTGCAGATGGATGATGGGTATAGTGCAATTACATTGTTGGTCTCACGATTAAAGTATAAGCATTTCAATATTTATAGTTTATGGTATTTTTCACGGTTATTTTAAACACGATGGTTACATATATTTATGCTCAGGTATGTTGTAAACAGTTCGGGTTTAAGGTTCTTGAAAATGATGTCGAGGTTAAACTTTTTGAGCATATTTGTCATAATGTTGGGCTTTGAGTAGGGTGGGTTTTGTGAAATGTTTGCTAAGCAGGGAACATTACAAAGAGTGAGCGTGGTCTTAAGAAGAAATTTTCAAAAATAAAAACATTATTTTCCATATAAATTAATAAGCTCAACGAGTTTATTTCTCCGTTTATTGTTTTAATATCACATTCCCTAGTCAGAAGCGGTTCGTAGGAACTTACCTCATTGCCAGTTAAACAAAAATATTTAGCGACAGCTGAGTACTCTACCCATCCATACGTCTTTGATTTGTTAGACACCTATTTATTTTTATTTACGCAACCCACAAATTTGTAAATACTCTTAGAATGCTGCGATATTATTGAGCTCCTGTAGTCGTTATTATGTATGTTGTGGTTATGACTGTTGGATGGAGTCGATCGTGGATTTTTCTCCTCTAATTAGAGTGTTATTGTGAAAGATGCATGTGTTTTATTTCTTTCCTTGGGGTGGGTTCCATTGTGCATTCCCTATGGTTTTGTATAGTGGGACTTGGCTGGCGGAGACCACGGGAATCTTGAGAGGTTTCAGATTCGAGTCTAATCCTTGGATAACTGGTAGGCCCGATCTTTGGGCTACATGGCACGAGGTGGCTTGATTGGGCTTTTTCAAATTGGGCTCCTAGGTGCTGATAATCCTGAGTTGATCCGACTTCATAGGCTGCATGGCATATGCAGAGTAGTTGAGCTGTCGATTGTGGTCTCAACTGGAGGCTTACGTCCCGAATTTGGTTTGCCCCGGTCGGGCGATTCCTATCTTTGCGTGGCTTGTGTGGAGCAGTTGAGCTTGTCAATGAGTTGTTGGGCTCAGGTGGGGGTGACTTGCTGAGTCGAGAGCGATTCCTAGGCTGTGGCACATGTGGAATGGTTAAGCTCGTCGATGTAATTTGTTGGGCTCCCCGTCGGTTGATTTACTGATCAGGCGATTCTACTAGGAGCTGCGTGGCCTATGTAGAGATGGATTGAGCTCGTCGATGTGAGGTTGTTGGGCTCAGGTGGTGACTTACTGAGGTCGGTGATTCTAGGTTGCGTGGCTGTGTGGAATGGTTAGGCACAGTCGATGTGGCCCCAGGTGGGGCTCAGGTGGGGTGACACTGGTCGGAGGCGAGTTCTGGGGTGCGTGGCTTGTGTGGAATGGTTAAGCTCGTCAATGTGAGTTGTTGGGCTCAGTCGGCTGATTTGCCTTAAATCGGTGATTCCTAGAACAACGTGGCTGTGTGGAATGGTTGAGCATTTCGTCGATGAGTTGTTGGGCTCAGGTCGGTGATTTGCACGAGTCGAACTGATTCACTGAGGCGTGCGTGGCTGTGTGTGGAATGGTTGGGCTCGTCAATGTGTTTGTTAGACTCCGTCGGTTGATTTTTGAGTCGGCAGTTCTAGGGCTGCGTCTTTGTGTAGAATGGTTGGGCTTCGTCAATGTGAGTTGTTGGGCTCGGTATTTGTGTACAGTGGCGATATAACTGGCGTCGACTCTTCAGGTTGCGTGACGCATGCGAGTAGACAAACTGCGTCGAAGTGGTGTGGGCTCTAGGAGTGGCCCATGGCCGTGGTGATATAGCTGGCTGGTCGACTCCTCGGGTTGCGTGACTGTGCGGAGTGGACGAACTTCGTCGAAGTGGTTGCTAGCCTCCGGTGTGGTAAGTGGCGATATAACTGAGCTGATCGACTCTTCGATTACGTGACTGTCTGAGTAGGCGAATACGTCAAAGTGGTGGCGGGCTTAGACTCTGTGGTAGAAATGTGATATAACTGAGTGTCGACTCGTCGGGTTCACGTCACACAGTGCGAGTGAGCAGACTTGTCAAAGTGAGCTCTTCCGGGCTCCATTTGTGGCGCCAGTGGCGATATAGCGGTGATCGACTCGCCGATTGCGTGACTGTCGCAGTGAGCGAGACTCGTCGAAGTGGTTCTTGGGCTTGGTATGTAGGAAGTAGCGATATAACTGGTGATCGTCGTCGAGTTCGTCCTGTCTGAGTGAGCGAACTTGTCAAGTGAATTTCTTGGGCTCCGGTAGTGTAAGTGGCGATAGCTGGTATCGACTCTTGGTGCATGACTGTCGCGAGTAAGCCGAACTTCGTCGAGTGGTTCTTGGAGCTCCGATTGCGGCGAGTGGCGATATAACTGGTGATGCGACTCTTCGGGTTGCGTGACTGTGCGAGTAGGCGAACTCGTCAAAATTAATTTCTTTGATCATTGTGGCCAGTGGCGATATGGCTGGTGATCGACTCTTCGAGGGTTCACGTGACTGTCTGTGATGAGCGAACTCGTCGAGTGGTTGCTGACTCCGGTATTTGGCCAGTGGCGATATAACTGGTAGTCGACTCCTCGGGTTGCGTGACTGTCTGAGTAGGCGAACTCGTGAAATAATCTGGCTGCGATGCGACCATTCGGCTTCGATTTTCTTGGAAGGTGCGAGCGTCTTTAATCTTTGATTTATGGAGAATTTGGAAGCGTTTGTCGCGGCTTTTTGGTGCTTTTGGCCTTCTTATAAATGGCGACTGTTGCTATGGAGTTTATACTTTGAATATTCTCTTGGCTACGGTGGGTAGCTTGAAATGCAGAGATGAAACATCGAGTGCAGTCGTCTTCGCCCAGGGGATCCACACGAAAGGTGCAGTTCAGGTCTGTGGACTCCTTTGTGGGAGTTGTGTTTTTTCCTAGTCTCCCTCTGTAAGTCATGTTATTCCCTAACCGTCTTGAGATAATGCAGAAGAGGGCGTGCATTTCTTGTGTTGCCTTCTCCATTTTCTGTTCTTCTTTCTCTTTTTTTTTTTTTCTTCTCCTTCTCCTTCTTCTCCTTCTTTTTCATCTTTTCTTCCACATCTCATTCTCCCTCTTCCGCACAAACTCCTTCCATCCCTTTTTTCTTCTTCTCCTCTTTTCCACCTTTCTGTCCATTTTATTTCCCGTCGTTTTCTTTTCTTTTTCTTCACAGTTTTTTTTGAAGAAGCGTATCTTGTGTGCTTCAGATGTAACCGATGACACCACTGATTGTAATTGAATGTAATCTGATTGGAATAAAGAGAGACTTTTTCTTTTATGGCTATGAGCTTTCTCATTCTATTGCATGTAATTTTTCTGATCATATGTCTGAGTTGCTTGTGACGTCTTAACAATATAACTAGAAACAGTGATGATTAGCGAAAATTGATAAATCTCCATTTAAGATTACAAACCAAGGTCTTGATAAAAGCGTTTAAGATGTTCGCATTCCCGGGCATCTTCAGCAAATTTTCCCATCCTCTGTTTGGAGCTTTCGTAATTGCACAGTCGATGACTCGAGATATGATGTAGGGGCCTTCAGGTTGGAATGTTCCCAATAATATTTGGATTATTCCTTAGCTGGCGATAGCTTTTTAAGACAATCACACGGCATATAGCTCAGGGGTTTTGACTTTTTGGTTATGAGTACCTCGTCGTCTTCCTTTATTGATCTTGCAATGCATGCCGAACACCACTTTCGCGTTTTTCATCTAAGAGATCCAAATTTAGACGGAGAGCCTGGAAGAGTCATTATCTCCCTTTGTTGCTAATTCGATCCTTGGGACTTTGTCGGAGCCTCGACGGGGGTTCTGCCGGTGCGAATTTAGGGCGAATGGGGTTTCTCGGGTTCTTGACATACAGTTTAATCTGTGGGCGCGCACCTCGGGAGAGTATTCTACCCCATTTTCCTTTAAGATCTTCCGAATTTGGTCTTCAGCAGGCCTTGGGGTTCGATGGTGACTTCGACTGATCGTTGGAAACGTGGATGTCTTTGGAGCAGTAATTCTTAATTAGGAAGCGGCACAAAATCACAATTTGGTGTTGTCAGGTGTTTTAGTTGTCCTATACCAGGGCTCTTGGGATACCAAACCTGCATATGATGGCTCGCCACACAAAATTGCGTATCTTCTGTTATGTGATTGTGGCTAAAGGCTCGGCCTCAGCCCACTTGGTGAAGTAATCTACTACGGCTTGATGATGGTTACATTGGCCCTTCGAGAGCGAGAGGTCAGTATATCAAACCCATTGTTGGAAGGGCGGAGGCTTGTGATTGACGTCGAGAATACGATGGGAGGCGTGAGATCTTGCGGCGTGCTCTGGCGGATCTTGCATTTTTGACTAGGTCGGTTGCGTCTTTACAGTGTTGCTGTAGGCGGTGGTATCCGTCTCGAGACCTTTCACGCGATGCTCGAGCTCAGATGCTGATTTCGCGCCCTCGTGTGTATACATTATACGTATTCAATGTTTTCATGATGCATAAGGATAGGTGTGAAGAACCCTCGCTTGTACAGGCTTCCCTTATGATTAGTAAACCTGGCAGACCTCGTCCTTACTTTAGTTGCTTCTTTCGAGTTGTCCGTTGACGTCGAGTCTATTATATAATCGAATGGGGTCCATCATTTCGGCGGACCGGAACTGGAGCAGCCTCCATGCGGGTCGATAGAGGGCTCTGGGGTATTCGACGGTGTTGATCTGCTTTGAGGTCTTCACAATAAGGTTGTCGCCCAACTTTGCCAAGGCGTCGGCTCGGAGTTCTCTTGCTCACAGGGACATGTCGACTGAACCCGGCCACGAATTTTTCAATAAATCTTGTACCTTTTGGAGATATAGGATCATCCTTCCACTTTTGGCCTCGTAGGTATCCTCTATTTGTCTTACCACCAGCTGGGAGTCGCTGTAGACCTCTAGCTGGTCGACTTCCAGTGAATGGGCGAGGTTGAGGCCCTCTATGACGGCCTCATACTCAGCCTCGTTGTTGGAGGCTTGAAATCCGAACCTGAGTGCGTACTCAATATCTATTCCTTTTGGAGAGGTCAGGATTAGACTTGCTCCGCTGCCTTGTGCATTTGAGGCTCCATTTACAGAGAGTTTCCAAATGGGGAGGTCACTCATTGTTTGAGCGTTCTCAACAGGTTCCGCTGAGGTGAATTCCATGACGAAGTCGGCTAAGACCTGCCCTTTTATTGCAGCTTTCGGCTTGTATCTGATGTCGAACTCGCTCAGCTCTATGGCCCACTTCATCAGCCTTCCGAAGGTCTCTGGTTTATGTAACACTTGCTTCATCGGGTATTCTATTGGAACTTCTATGGTATGAGCCTGGAAGTAGGGGCGGAGTTTCCGAGCTACGGTTACCAAGGCCAAAATTAGTATCTCCATCCTTGGGTACCTCTCTTAGCTCTCGGCTTGCGCAATAGTAAGCCCCGATTGTTACTCGTTATTTGTCTCACGGCGAGGGCGGCATTGGTTGAGAAGTCGACATGGCTAAGTATAGGTAAGAGCTCCCCTTGCCGGGACTTACTAGAATGGGAGGAGAGCTCAAATACGTTTCAAAGGCGAGAATGCCTCTTCACGCCGTATCCACGTTGAAAGGCCTTCTTCGAGGACTTGGAAGAAAGTGGCATTTGTCACTTGCCACGAGACCTGGCTTAGGCTTAAGCGTGATCCTTCACGGTCAGACGGCGGGCGTCTTTATACGATGGCGATGGCATGTCGAGCCGCGACCTTTATTTTGTCACGGTTGCCTCGATTCCTCGGTGGTTGACTATGAAACCTAAAATTTTAAATTTAATACTCGAAGGCACACTTGGATGGATTAGGTTTCATGTTGTAGTTTCTCGAATCTGAGCATACCTCGGATGGGTGAGCTATGTGGGCTCATTTGTGAGGTGGATTTTACCGACATATGTCATAACACCTTCCATAGTTGTGCTATCTGCCTCTGGAACATCAGGTCGCTGAACCTCGATCATGGCTGTTCTTGAGCCGACGGCATCACTTTCGATAGCAAATGGGTTCCTGCTGTAGGTAATGACGAGCAGGGTTTTTCTTGATGCTGGGTCCATGCTGATCTGGTTGTAGCCGAAGAAGGCATCCATAAAACTAAGGAGTTCATGGCCGGCGATAGCATACGATGAGGTCGATTCGTGGCGGAGAGCGTCGCTGGGCGCCTTTGTTGATGTGGTGAAGTCGATGCGGAAGTAGCCACTTGGGTTGCTTTTGTGATCGACGTTGGCTAGCCGTGCGGATATTCTACCTCTCAATCGCTCTGCTGAAGGAGTTTCTTTGACTTCCTCGTTGATGGCTTTTTATTGTCTTTTACGGCTCCCTCTCTTTTGTTTGATTAGCTTGAAGGATGGGCGGCGTTCGGCCTATGGTGATTCTGATGAGATCAATTCCTCCCATGCACTTTGCTTCCATGCGACGTCTTTGTTAATCAAAAATGGATAAGGATGTTTTGAGGTCTTCCGCTGGCTTGGAGCCGATATAAGGCGAGATGTTGGAATTAGGTAGATCGGTATCACAGGTTCGAGTTCTTTTGAGGTTGGTCAGTGAGTACCTTGTCACGCATGTCGAGCTCGTCCAAGTATATGTTGTCGACCGTTTTTTGCTTCATGGATGCTGAGTAGCGTTCTGGCCACTTCGTTGATCTCCTTGGACCATTCCTACCCCATTTGCAGTGGGGAATTTGATGATCATATGATAGGCGGAAGGGATGGCACTATTGCATTGAGAGGGTGCGGCTGACATGTTATAAGCGAGACGGGGCGTCTCTGACGAAATCTTCTTGCATTAGTAGTGCTTTGGCATGGGGATCTCCCAGGTGAGTACCAGTTGTATTGAGCCTAGAGGTAATACCTTTTCAGAACCGCTGAGATGAGGTGCGGGCTCTAGTTTCTCTTGGTGTTTATCGAAGGGCGACGAAGATGATATCGTTTGAACTCCGTTGTCAGTGGGACCGAATCATTTGTTTTTTGTTGGCCACCATTTGCGCGAACTACCAGTGAATTAGGTCATGAGGATGTTGGCATCCTCTAGATCTGAGTCGGAGAATGTGGTGGATGTCGGCCGCGGTAGTTTAGACAACTGCTTGAATTTAAGCTATCTCACATTAGAGCCCCGATCTTTAACGTGAATGGGCCTTAGTGGTGGATTCCCTATCACAGATCCACGGTTATGGTTCACTGGGGGTTGTTGGTCTTTGAGTCGTAATCTGTCGAGGTGGTGGTTCTTCGGCGAGGCACGGTTGAGCTTGATTACGAGGGTGATTTTCGGGGGGGATGAGCGTCGGATGTCAGTATGTATTAAGTACTGTTCTCTCTTAAGTTGTATCACCGTCGTCCGGAGTGCGATTGTCAGTAGTCCTATGGAACTTCATGATGGGATTGTCTCTTGTTCACGAGTGCGACTTCATTTTAGGTTAGCCACCTCGAGACATTCATTTCGTACTTAGCGGGACTGTGATCACGAAGGGTGATAAGGGGTGAAACGGCCCGAGGCGAATAGCATCGTCGTCTTTCAAATTGCGGTAGACTGAGACGATCTCTGAGGTTCCCACGCCTTTGAGGATACGTTCTCCATTTTTGTTTGGATATCCTTCACATTAAGCTTTGTCTTTTGGGGCTTCGTCCTCGTCGTTTATCTGTCAGCTTTTTATTTATGAGTGGAAGAGCTCTGCTCTGGATATGAGGATTCTTCACGGATTAATACTTCTCTGCTTTGTGAGCACCTCGACCATGCTTATTTGGGGATTTTGGAGATGGGAAAACATCAAGTCTTTATTGAATCCCTAAAAATTTAGCAATGAGCAGCGATGTTAGCGAACTTCGTCGGGTATATCTACCTTTAGAGACTCGGCATTGAATCGTTGGACATAAGACCTCAGGCTTTCTTGCGAGCCTTGCTTGATGGTCAGTAGATGATAACTTGACTTTCTATACGTCCTAGTCCCAATGAAGTGAGAGACGAATGCAATGGATAGCTCTCTGAATGAGGAGATTGACGACGGTGGAAGTCTATTGAACCATGCGTGGGGCCTTTTAGGGTGACTAGCGGCTGCATCATGCTTGCGGATCTTGATACCCATGCGGTTCCATTTGGTTTTTTGTAAGTGTTAAGGTGTCAGCGGGATCTCTGGTACCATCGAAGCGCTTCCCACCGTGGCATTCGAACTTAGGTGGAAGGGGAAGTGGAGTACCGAGGCGTAATGAGGTGGCTTTCGAGTTTGTTATACCAAGGTATCCATAGTGTCAGGAGCGCGTCCTCTTACTACCTCCCTCACATGGCTGAGCTCTTGTTGGAGGCTCTTGAACCTATGTTCCCATGATTGCTCTCCTGCTCCTTGCTAAGGGTGGCGCAGTTCTTCGTTCCCGACGTGCTCTCCAAGTGTTGCTTCGTTGCCTTCCCCTCTAGGGGCTAGATGTGGTCCGTGCCCGGGCTGCGGCCTGGTCTAGCCTGTTTCGGCTCCGCGAAGTCTTAGATATTGTGTTGTCCTTCATGAGGGGGAATGTCATGGCCTTCTTGAGTCTGTCGCGCCTCCCTTGGTTGTCGCACTTGTCTAGTGAGTTGTTCTAACTCTTCTATTAGACGTTGATTGGTGAGGCGGAGTGCCTCCACCTCGTCCGTGTTGGCCTGCATTGCTTCTAACGCGCCGGGAGGTCGGCTGTCTGCATTGCCTGGTTGGTCCTGCATCCTTGGAGGATTAGCGTTGCTCCTGCTTGTGTTCCAAGTCGATACCATCGATGGCGAAATCATTTATACTTGTAAGGCTGTCGTTCCCACAGACGGCCTTGTGATGATGCTTTTTCAATCGGGCGGGATGGAGCGTGTAGGGGTCGTTGGTGGGACTGCTTGGATTCTTTGATGGGTTAGATTGCGGGCTACGGATCGTGCAGTTTGAAGTAGGATCGTTGCGGCTCAAGAAAGAAAGGTCGGCGGGGCTTCGCCGGGTGGCCCGCTCCGTGCCTAAGTCGATTCTTCTGAGAGAAAAGAAGGGTGCTTAGGGGGGCGGAATGTGTTGCGTATCTTTGTGCGTATGAGTATCTTGTGCCTTTCCGCAGATGGGGTGGTCTTGTATTTATAGTAGATGTTCAACCAGTTGGATGATGATTAGGATTCATTCCCATTGGATGGGATATTTTTTGTTGTTATCTGTATCGGATTTGGTAAAGGATATAGAAAGAGTAGTTTATTTGGGATAATCTTCTTTCCTTAATGAGGAATCCGGTTTGACGATGGACTGTTATTATCTTTCTTTCCTTATTGATAGAGATTTGGTTGGATTTGCGAAATTATATTATTAGGGATTATTCTATTTTACGTAGTATAGGAGACTTCCCATAATGGAGTCTTTAATGCAGCGGATTAGATTACTCGATGCAAATTTGCAGCCTTAAGAAGCGAATCTTTGGCGTAAAGGCACAGATAGCTCAATGGGCATGCCCCTCCTTTAGGTTTTAGCGAGTGGGCCTACGTGTTTCGTTGGGATAGGCTCTTTCTTGGGCCTGGTGAGTGGGCCTATGAGCTTTATTTTTCAAACCCTATCAGTTTTCAAAAACGGTAACAGGCCCACATATTCCGTTTGCGTGTTTTCGATTCGTGTTCTAAAATTTCACAGGATGTTGATTAATTTTTGGTGGGTTCTTACTCCTTCATACATACAGGTCCTGATTCTTGCTGGAACCGACACTTCAGCAGCGACTCTAGAATGGGTAATGACCCTTCTCCTCAATCATCCAGAAGTTTTGAAGAAAGCAGCGAGTTGGATATTCAAGTCGAAAGGGCGGTTGATGGAAGAATCTGATCTTTAAACTGCCATATCTTCAAACATCATTTCTGAAACTTTTAGATTATTTCCTGTTGCCTCTTTTTAATTGCCCCATATGTCCTCAGATTACTGTCAAATAGAGGAGGATTTGATATTCCAGGAGGCACATTACTATTAATAAATGCATGGGCACTTCACAGAGATCCTCAAGTATGGGAGAAGATCCTACAAGTTTCCTACCAGAAGGTTCGGAAACGGAGAACGTGAAAACTACAAACTAGTACCGTTTGGATTAGGAAGAGAGCCTGTCCTGGGCTGGCCCACCTGGCTTCAACGAGTGGTGGGTTTGGCTTTAGGATCATTAATTCAGTGCTATGAGTGGAAGAAACACAACCAAACTGACGTTCACTGAAGGGAAAGGGCTCACCATGCCCAAACTGGAGCCCTTAGAGGCCATGTGCAAAGCACGTGAGATTATGAAAGAAAAAGAAGACTAAATTTAATTGACGTTTGCGCTCTCGTCATTCGCTTTGTAGTGATGCAGTATACTTACTTACTGTTGTTATACTACGTGTGATGACTGAAAATGGTCAATAGAAATAAATAAAATACTTTGTTTCCATCTCTATTTCTCCATGGTTTCCATCTCCAAAGAATATTCATCATTATTCTTGCTAACAAACAGAGAATATGGCCAGTTGTCATACTGATGAATAATGGCAAAAGGTGGCTAGTTGGTCTGAGATTTGACCTGTCTCGACATTTAGCCCAAAGATAAATAAAAATTCATTCTATACTTGAGAAATTATCTTAAATTTAGAGTACCTTTTTTTATGTGAAAAGTGTTCCATGAATATATGTCACTCCTAGTCTGATAGTCTGTTTAATCCCAATTGTCAATAATAAAGGCATGATATAAGAAGGAAAAGAGATTCACTATCTAATAGGGATAGTTTATATTTTCTAAAATTTGGAAAACCTTATATTTTAAAAAACACTTTTTAGCATTTCTAAAATTGTTTATTTTTTTTAAAAACTCCCAAGTGGAAAGAGATTACATTACCTTCAACCTAAGCTATCCTTATATCATTTTCTTCCATATTTTTTTCTTATAGCCTATTTTTCTTAACCAATAAGGGGTGATTTTTTTATCATTCTTGGCTTAAATAACCTTAATTTTTTCTTTCATTTTCATTTAATAAAATGGTTCTCCTATAAAGATTACGTTCTTATTTTATTCTTTTGCAAGTTATTTTATCGACGCTTAGTTGTCATCGGCCTTGTTACGACGTGGTTTTGTTTATCATCTTGTTATGGTATTTTTTATTTGTGTGGAGATGATTTATACAGGCAAGATAGATTTAATCAGTTGAATATCAAATTATGGTCTTCAATATGTTGAAAAAACGGAGTTATAAATATTCTAATAATTATTTTATCAAATTTTATGGTTTTATACTGATTTATTATGTTAGTTCATGACTTTCATATTTGCAATATTTATCAAAAACATAACATCATGTCCATAAATCTTTGAACTTCATGTACTTCACATTAGTAGGTGAAAAGCATACCTTAAGATCCCATATAAACTTTTTCACAACTCTAGAAGAAATTTTGAAGTGTGTTTCTCTCCCTTTCTCCTCTCCCCTTTACATTTGAAGTTATGACACCTCTGATCTTTACTTGTGTCTATTCTTAATTTTCTGAATGTTGTTATGTATATGTGAGGTAGAGAGAGGACTGCACCCTTTAAATAGCCTCATCGGGTGGCCTTCCATCAAGACTCACTCAAAGAGTCATGTCTCTTCCTTTTGTTTCTAATTAGGGATCATCTTAAAACATAATATTAAATCATTTAATATTTTACTAAATATATAAATATATATTCAATAAAATAAACTTTAAATATCATTAGTGCCACATTTATTCTAACATTCTCCCACTTGGCACATATGATATGTCTTCATGATTTAATGTAGAAACATTATGTGCAATAAAATAATATAAACCTTTTCTATAAACAATTATATCAAGAGATCATTACAGAAGGAAATATGTTAATGTGAGTCATACGTTGTATGTCATTTTCTCAACATAGTCCCTTCCATGTACTACAACACCAACTTTTCAACTTAACATGATCAATAGTGAAGATAATATATCTGGTCTAACTTTACTGCTCCAATTGAAGACACCCTGTCAACATTATTCTAAATGGGCTTATGTATACCAAATAGAAACAGGAATAATCAGAAACACATAAGTGAGCTCAGAGTGTCAAGTACATTATCTTAATACAATTGTAATACAAATGTCACTAATCACATCTCAAATGCTCCATCTCTCCACAACCCCTTCTTCCGATCCGACCGATCAAGGTCCGAACCAAATCCGGACAGTCCCATAACACTGATATCCATATATACCCCTAACTCGATGTGATGTCAAGTGAGGGTCACTCTTTTTATCATACTTATAACCTTTTGGCACTTGCATATTCAACAGAGACAAAAGTTAAACAATTAACTTGTATTACATTCTCAGAGCAAATGATTACAAAAATATATCATTAAGCTCCAACATGGAAATGTTCAACATTTACAATATTTACATCGGGTTTACAAAATTTCATATACAAAATAGACCTAAAGGTCTTCCAAGGCACCTATTGATGTGGCCTCAGACTCGCCGATGTGGATTGTCCCTGTCCTCCTGTTTCTTCGCACCTACACCTGATTGAACACCCGTGCTGTTCTTTACGCTTAGTGGGAATATGACTTCTATTAAGAGTCACCACACTTTATACAAATGCATAACACATATAACAAGATTGCATTCTTGTCATTTCTCATATATATACTTACTGTGTCCGCCATTTTATATCATCTTCCATATCCTTTTCATAAACATCTTGTAATTTTACTTCTTGTTCTTGTAATCAGATACTATCATCACATAAGAAGTATAGTTTTCCTATATTCTCTTCATTTCCTTTGCATATACTCGCTATTTCTTTTATTAAGCCTATGTTCGCATAAACCTTGTGAGCGATACAGGAATAATATAATCCATGAGGACTAAGGGCATATATTCATCAGAGGAAATAAAGGATCCATGAGGGCCTGTGAGGCGTCAGAATATATATTATACCCGAGGTATCATCACCGGCCCGAGACAAAGGACTCATTCCATGAGGGCCCGGAGGCGCTGTGGTGACCCTTTCGGGGCCACTCTGATCCAAACGGGATCTATGTCATCGACCCAAACGGGGTCCCGATTTCCGAATATAACTGATATGCTGCAGACTTATTCTTCCTAATAGGCATGCCCATCTATCCTCTACCGTGTTCCCACATGCATATCCACCAGATGCCCATGCTTTAAGATATATCTCATATTCCCGAATAATTATTGTCATTCTAGAATCATATGTGAGTATATAAATACAATCCATTTATTCATGTCTTTCATTTCTTCATATCCACTCATTTTTGATAATAATCAGGTTACTTAAGTGGAGGTTATGGAGGCTATTGGGATGGATCCATACAGCATTCCTAATACAACATCCGTCACCTGTACTCGCTACTGTTTTCCGTGTTTCGAACGACACAGTTCCAATCTTATTCTCAACCATATTCATGATTCCCTTGACCAATGGGCTTTCCATAGGAGTCCAAGAACACCCAAATCGGAGCTTCAAACGAGGAGCCATGACCTTCCGAAGTCGAGGTCATGCCTAGCCGGCCCTCGACGAGCCGACCAATCGATTTCCAGGCCGCACCGGGCGACGACGCCCATTTTAAAACTTTGTCCGACATCTAATATTCTCCTCAGGCATCACTGGATGGATTTCTTGACTCAATGGGCTCATAGAGTCCACCTAACCGAGTTCAAGGTCTTGAATGAGATATTAATCTTCCGGTCGGAGGTCGCGCGCAAATGCTCGACGAGTCAATTTCACCGCGCCAGGCGAATGCTCACCGACGCACTCCTATCGATTCCCTCGTTATCCACCACCGTTGGATCTAACGCTTCATCGATTCACCCTTGTCGACGACCACTCGCTCACTCCGTATTTACCACCGCTGACGGCCATCGCTTCATCGACGAATTTCTTTGCCATACTATCACCGTTGGATCTACCAACCACCGACGACTTTCGTCACGAATTGATCACCACTGCCAAAGACGCACAAATTCACTCATTCACCGACGACCCCTTGTTCGACGACCCCCCGCTGGACCGTCCACCGCCGATCATCCATCCGCCCACGACCACCCCTGCTCGACGCACCCTCGGCCGCATCGCACCACCGCTGACGACCACTGTTCACTGACGACCCATCACCCATTTGACTGCTTCACAGCGACCATAACTTGGTCTACAGAAGTCCACTAAGAAATTCAAAATCCTAACATCAAGTTCATTGATGTGGCTACACCAGAGAAGGACTTTACTACTAAATTCTCTTTATTTCTACTCAACCCATTCTACATTCAACTACTGCATATGATCATGTCAGGAATTTTCCGGGTTCGACTTGTTAAACCGGACCCTCTCAAACACATATTTAAAGGAGCCCAAAGCTCTTCTTAACTCAACCCTACAAGAAAGGAGCGAGGAGTTCCAACCCAAACCATACACAAGATAGAGGGAATTTTAACCATGTATCTAAACCTTATAGTCCAAAAACTAGACTTCCATACTCCCATATTCATATATACACTTATTCATGGTCTCACATACTTCTTTCTATACCAAATCATAGTTCACCCAAGACATGTATCCGCACTCCATACTCAAATTCCATAATCCTCAATCTTTCTTCTTCTTTCTTCTCTTTCTCTTTTGTTCAGATTTGTTCTTTTTTTCCCAACACTGAAAATGAGATATTTATTTTGGTCTTATCCCTTTTTATTTATCTTTTCTAATCAAAGGAGAACCTCCTCTTTCCTTAAGCCACTTGTCTCACAATTTTCATCCTATTTCATTCTAATATCTTTCTTTATTACTCTTTGTCCTTTCAACTCTAATATTTGTAAGAAATCAATCCGTATAATATTCATAATAGGTCCATATCCTTTATTATTTGTAATCTAACTATGTATATTCCTACTTTTGTTTTTATCTTTACATATCCAATAACATACTATCGCCATTATACCCAAAAACATGTTATAACCCGTTAGGGCACACTCAGAATACAACCCCTTTAAAAGAATTTCGTCTCAAACTACACCGATTCGAGTTGCGATACTGCGGCTCAGTTGCTTCCGGCTCCCAAGTAGCTTCTTCTCTACCATGGTGTTGCTGCAGAACTTTCACTAATGGTACTTGTTTGTTCCGCAATCGTTCACCTCTCGAGCCGTAATGGTCTTCGCCCTCATCATAATGACACAAATCTTCTCTTTGTATTTGTATTTTGCACCGGTAGTATGTAAGACTCATCGTAGCTGTATCTTCAAAGCATCGACAATACGAAACACACCGTATCCGTCAACTCTCTAGGAGTGCCAATCGATAAGCCATGTACACATTGCCCAAAAATCTCATATGGCCCTATGAACCTTGACTCACCGTCTTCTCGACCAAACCTAAGAATTTTCCTCCATGGTGATAATCACCTTAAGAAGACCTTTGTCTCCCACTTTATATCTAATATCCCCTCTTGTGTCAAGTCCATTTTTGTCTATCACTAGCCGCCTTTAACCTCCGCCGAATAACTCAGACTTTCTCTTCTCAGATCTTTACTATGTCCTGACCTACGCTTTATGCTCATTCGACCCCTCGTCCAAAGACACAGAGTTCTACATTTCCTACATACAAAGCTTCATATGGTGCCATACCACGCTTGATCGAAAACTATTGTTATAGTAAATTCCATCAATGGAATATACCTATCCTAACTTCCCGAGAATTCCATGACAACTCGAAGCATATCTTCGAAAGCACTCAATCAATCTCTCCGATTGGTTCATCCGTTTACGGGATGGAATGTCAGATTAAAATCTCAGCCTACATCACGCGCCGACCGTATCCTTCCGTAACTCGATAAATCGCGGACTTATCCGACACAATAGACAACTAACACCATGCAATCGCACACCATCAACATATAACTCAAATTAGTCGATCCATGTAATAGTCAACTCGATCATAAACGGGCCGACTTTTAGAGCCCATCTACTAATCACCCAAACAGAGTCATGCTTTGTCAGGCGAGGGGAAAACCCGACACAAAAATCCATGGTAATGTTATCCCACTTCCATCGAGGAATTGGAGAAGTGACTTAACAAACCCGCTGACACTGCGTTCAATTTTGATCATTGACACGGTCAAACACTTAGACACATATTCGCCACATCTCTTTTCATTCCTTTCCACCACAAAAATGTTTCAAGTTCGTACATCTTATTCCCTCCCAGATGCGTGGTAAATATCGTGATACATGAAAGCCTCAAATAGCAACTTTTCTTTGAAATTTTATCCATCCGCACAATATAATTCATTCCCTGAAATACAAACTTCCAGCTTCTTTCTCTAAAACTCCTGTCTTGTCACCATCTCTAACCATCTGTAAATTTTTCCGTAACTCTTCATCATTTTTCTGCGCATCTATAATCATTTGCTTCACAAACGGCTCTTCTAATCAGCCAATATAGCTCCATCATCACTCCAATTTCCAATCATCAGATCAGAGTGACATTGCTACCATCGTCTTGGTCGCAGCTGAATCCACTTCATCATAATAGCCTTTCCGGATGGTAATCTATGATGCGCCATAATCCTTTAATAACTCTTAAATCACCTCCGTTGTTCCAAATTTAACTCTTCTCTGCTGGGGCTAGCACTCGAGACTCTTATGATCTGGGTAAATCCCATGACCCCCTTCCGTATAAGTAGTGTCTACATTTTTGTGCCAAACACTACCGCAGCCTAACTTTCTAAGTGGATAATTTTGTTCATGTGGCTTCAACTGGTCCCATCATAAGCCACTACTTTCCTCATCCTCATTAACACGCATCCTAAACCAATGCATGAAGCATCACCATACAACATACTCTTTTCCGAGTAGGGTCAGTGGTCAATACCGGTGCTTCAACCAAAGATCTCCTTTCAACTGCTCAAAACTATTCTCGACATTTGTCCATCACCCAACTTATTCCTTTCTCCCTGAAAGGTCCTCATGAGCTGAGAAGCCTTAACCATGCCTCTCACAAATCTTCTATAATAACCTACTAGGCCTAAGAAACTTCTCACCTCGGTTACATTTCGAGGTGATTTCCACCACAACCAAGCCAATTCAGGTGACCTAATTTTACAAAATTTCAGACACACACGGCCTAGATACGACTTCCTTTAGCCAAAAATCACATTTGGTCGAGTTTAGCACATAACTCTTTCTCTTAACGTCTCTAAGACTATTCTCGTGTGTTTGCTCATGTTCCCGTGCATCCTTAGAATACACTAGATGTCATCAATAAAAACCACAACAATTGATCCAGCTATAAAGGCCTGAAAACCCTATTCATCAAATCCATGAATGCCGCTGCATTAGTCAACCCACTACCCAAACCTGATGCATCCACTCATATCTGCCCTAAATGCGCCTCTACATCTCCCTTCCTTTACTCCCTCAATCGATAATACCTCTCGATCGCTAGGTTCATCTTCTAAAGACACCCGCTCCTTTCAACTGATCAAAAAGATCTTCAATTCTCAAGATCCAAACAGAGTTCCACTCACACTGTCTGATCCATCATTCATGCATCCAAAGAATATGCCATCTTTCTTTTTTCATTAAATAAAATGCAACCCTGCTGGGACACACTGGCCTGGAGCAAACTTTATCTAAAAGTTCCTTGCAATTGGACTCTTTATCCTTCACCCGTTTGAGCCATCCAGACGGCACCCTCGACATGTGGATCGTTTCTCGCACAATTTCTATAAATTAAGTCCACCTCTTCCTGTTGAATACTCAGAATTTTCGCCAGGAATACATCCTGAAATTCCCTTACCTACTCTGAGATCTTTTCATCAACTCGACCTCTCTTGGGAGCTTGGCACAAAGCCAGAATGTCTCACATCCTTTCTCATAATTTACACAGATAGTGGAGATGACATTAGATTACACTCGATCCAATGCTCAGACTTGGCTACCCCGCCTTTGGTCGTAAAGTATTTCAACACTACCGCCTTTGTCCACAATCCATTTATAGCTCTGCTTAGACAACCAATCCATTCCTAGAATCAAGTCAAACTCTCTAATGGTAAGGTTATCAAATCGAGAAACTCTCCGTTCAGATAATGCAATGGGGCAATTTCCAGTGATATGTTATTCACACTTAACGCCAGGTTCCTAACCATCAGTTATATGCATGTCATGCTAATTTCTCCTTTCACAGTACTTTGTCGTGGCCATATGCTCCAAAAGGCGATATGAATGAGTAGGATTCAGGATCAATCAATGGCTGCATCTCTATATCATATGTTAAAATATACCCGCGAATCTCAGAGCATTTCGATCCTCACGAGCCTTCATAGCATATGCTCAGGCCAGGCCAGAGGCATAGGATCTATCTATCGCTTCCGACACTATGCCTCCGTCCTCTATGTCGAGATGTGGCCACTACGAATTCCTACCGCACGCCACGAAGTCGGAAGGTGCCGCAGATCTTCCTCGCCACTTCCTTGTCGGGCTTCTATTATCCCCAACTCTCGAGACACTATGCTTTCAAATGCCCAAGGCTCACACCAAAACACCTCCCGCAATATCCCGCAAACTCCCCAAATGCCTTATGGCAATGAGGGCATTCCAATCTCCTCCCATTCAACCAAGCACCCCACCCGTACTCACGTTACATCGACCTTGCCTTCACCTGCTTTAACTATATTCCCACTGAGCCGGATTTTCAGCTCTTCGAGGAGGATCAGGTCCCCAGTCCTCTACAGAAACCTTGAGTTGAATGTTTCTCATCATCGCCACAACGACAATCCAAACTTGAGAAGTCACAGGTGCCAAATACCTTCGATGGAATCATGCGCCCATCCTTCAATTGCCTACACCGAAATACCTCTTGGTGATGGAATCATGGGTCCATCCTCAAATTGCCTGCAAAATGCCTCGGTGAGGACAGTTCCAGTGCATGTTACTAAGATGGCTAAATTCTTTTTTTCATATTCGATACCAGATAAGCTCCTTTGCTTCAAATTTAGAGCTGTTTCCACTTGGAATCCACCTACATCTCGGTAACATACTTTGTCTGAATTCTTGGACCAAAAGGAATTCCCATGTCGGGGACTTGGAATCCTTGGACTTTTGAGTACTAGTTTCCACCAATCATATGCCTCGCCTGTGATAGTGAAATTTACTTTATGATGCTCGATCGGAGGGACATCAACCTCTTATAATACTCCTATCTAGCTTTTCTAACAAGTTCGGCTTTCGACTCTTCCATGCACCGACCCGCTTGGAATTCTCGCTCCCATGTCTTCTTCTTGTGTCTATTGGAGCTTTAGGAGAGGTCGATCTATCCAAACCTTGAGCCATGTCTTGCGATATTCTCAGCAAGGCTTAGTGGGATCGTGGGTACATTACTTCGAAGGTTGAGGCGATAACCACTGTTCCATTGGGTTGACACTCTCAGCAGCTTCTTCGGGACGATCCATCTATACAAAACACAAGGACATCCACATCAGGCCCACACATTTACTAAACCACACCCGAGGCTTTTCTATTTTATATACTCTATTCGAGCCACCTAAACTTAGGCTTTCGAAGCGCTAAACCTGAACTCGATACCACTAAATGTCACACCCCTTCTCCGATCCGACCCGATTGGCGGTCGGAACCAGAAAATCCGGGATGCTCTGATACCACTAAACTGTAACGCCCCAACTCGGCATAGGATGTCAAGTGAGGGTCACTCTTTTTATCATACTTATAACCTTTACACTTGCATATTCATATAATGTTAAACAATTAACTTGTATTACATTCTGTAGCAGCGGATTACAAAATATATATAAAGCTCCAAATATGTAAATGTTCGACATTTACATGTTATTGGTTTACAAAATTTCATATATACAAAGTAGACCTAAGGTCTTCCAGTAGACACCTATTGATGTGTGGCCTTTATTTGCTTGATGTGGATTGTCTGTCTCTGGTTTCCTCTTTACACGTACTGCAGTTGAACACCAGGTGCCACAAGCACTGCAGCGATGGGAATATGACTTCTATTAGAGTCACGCTTTTATACAAATGCATATAACACATATAACAGTACAGATTCTTGTCATTTCTCATATATATACTTATCATAACAGTTTCATTTTATATCATCTTCCAGATACTTAATGTAATCTTGACACTTTTACTTCTTGTTCTTGTAACAGTATACTATCATCACATAGCAGTGCTATGCTTCCCATATTCTCTTCATTTCCTTTGCATATACCTGTCATTTCTTTTATGTTTCATGTCTGCATAAACCTTAGGAGTGGATACAGGAATACTATAATCCATGAGGACCCGAAGGTGCTATATTCATTGTATGAAACAGTGATCCATGAGGGCCCGTAGGCGCTGTAATATATTATACCCGAAGGTATCATCCTTTGTTGAGCAGTGGCCTATTCCATGAGGGGCCGGCGACGTGGTGACCCTTCGGGGCCACACTGATCAAAGCGGGATCTATGTCATTGACAATGAGTCCCAGATTTGAATATAAGCCCGATATCTTTGTAGACTTATTCCTTCCCCAATGGCGTACTGCATCCCCATGCTACCAGGGGTTAGCCGAGCCCGATCGGCTGTGTATTTATGCTTTCGTGCTATATCTCATATTCGAATAATTATTGTCTAATTCGGTAATCATATGTGATATATAAATACAATCATTTATTCATATCTTTTTCATTTTTCATATCTCATTACATGCATAAATAACTATGCTTACCATGTATGCTTATGAGTTATTTATGAATTCATAATAGGCATTCTAATACAAATAACTATGTTTACATGCTTGCCTACTGTTTTCCGTGTTTTCTGGAACTAATGAGTTCCAATCTTATCAAACTATCTGATGGATTCTTGACTCAATGGGCTTTCCATAGAGTCGAGAACATAAATCGGAGTTCAAACGAGGAGTTATGACCTTAGAGTTGGAGTGCTCCTGAAGTCGATCTTGACGGGCGACTGAGATTAATGGCCTGCTGAGTGTGACTCATTTAAAACTTTGGTCTGACATCTAATATTCTCTCAGGCATATGGATGGATTCTTGACTCAATGGGCTTTCCATAGAGTCAAGAACACCATCCCGGAGTTCGGAGCGAAGGAGAGAGATATGACCTTAGTTAGAGGTCGTGCGCGGTCGGTCTTGGCAGTGACCCTTTATTGAGGCGTCCTTTGTTGGCGACCCCTATTGGGCGACCCCTGTTGAGCGACCCTTTGTTGGACTACCACTTTGTTCGCGGCGGCCCCTTGTTGGGCGACCCGCTTTGTTGGGCGACCGCTTGTTCCTTAACTGACCCACGCGTTGGGCGACCAGCATTGGGCGACCCGCATTGTAGCGACGCGTTGGCGACCTGTTGGATGACCCGCGTTGGGCGACCCGCATTCCGCCAGCGACCCCTTGTTTGGCGATACTTGTTGGGCGACCCCTTTTGTTCGCGACGACTCCTTGTTTGGCGACCCCTGATTGGGCTGTCGCCTTGTTCCGCAGCTGACCCCTTGTTTGACAACCCACATTGGGCGACCGCACATTCCTTGCTTGACCCCTTGTTTGGCGACCCGTTGGGCGACCGCGTTCCCGCGGCGACCCATCACCCATTTGATCTATTTCAAGTAGAAAAGACCATAACTTGGTCTACAGGAATCCGAATTGAGAAATTCAAAAGCCTAACATCAAGTTCATTGATGTGGCTACAATTTTGTAGAAGGACTTACTACCAAATTCTCTTTATTTCTTACTCAAAAACCCGTTCTAAGATTCAACTACTGCATATGATCTAAAACAGGGAATTTTCTGGGTTCGACTTGTAACTGGACCCTTCTCAAAACCCATATTTAGGAGCCTTAAAGCTCTTCTTAACTCAACCCTACAAGAAAGGAGTTTAGGAGTTTCTAAACCCAAACCATACACAAGATAGAGGGTTCTTAACCGTATCCCACAAACCTTATAGTCCAAAACTAGACTTCCATACTCCCATAGTTTACATACACTTATTCATGGTTCCATACTTTTCTATACCAAATCATAGTTCCATACCACCCAAGACATGTATCCGTACCCATACTCAAATTCCATACCAATACTCAAATTTAGTAATTCCATACCTGTAATCTTCTTCTTCTTTTCTTCTCTCTTCTCTTTTGTTTGTATTTGCTCTCCTTTTCTCCAAGACCAAAAATGAGATATTTATTTTTGTCTTATCCCTTTTTATTTATCTTTCTAATCAAAGGAGGAAACTTCCTCCCTCTTTCCTTTAAGCCACTTGTCTCTTACACAATTTTCATCCTTATTTCATTACAATATCTTTCTTTTATTACTCTTTGGTCCTTGACTCTTCTAATATTTGCAAATCGATTTATAATATTTTACAATAGCCTCAAATCTTCTTTATTATTTATGTAATTTAACTTATGCATATTCCTAATTTTGTTTTATCTTTATTTTATTTCGAATAAATATACCTTTCTACGTTGTGCCCGAAAACATGTTATAAAAGCTACATTAGGGTATAATTTGAGTCATTACTTTCAACATGTTCATTAAATGCCTTGGGCGACAATCCCTTTGTTAAAGGATCTGCAATCATAAGATTGGTGCTAATGTGTTCAATTGACACTCTTTGTTTCTGAACTTCTTCTTTGACGACAAAGTATTTAATTTCCATATGCTTAGCACCCTTAGAATACTTGTCGTTCTTAGGAGAAAGGCTAGCTGAGAATTATCACAATAAATTTTCAGTGGTCTGGCTATACTATCAACAATCCTAAGCCCTAAAATAAAGTTTCGCAGCCATAATCCATGAATAGTGGCCTCAAAACATCACCACAAACTCAGCCTCCCATAGTGGAAGCGACAATGTGGGGCTAACCGCACTCTTCATGAAGTGCTCCTTCGACTAATAGGAACAAGTAGCCAAATGTGGATTTTCTTGTATCAGCATCCGACAAAATCTGAATCTGGTCTATCCAATCACCTTGGATGATCGGATCTTTTATAAGTGAGCATATCGATTTTTAAGTTTCCTACTTGAGTATCACGAGGAATTTTTCTTTACGGCCTTCCCGGTGATCTAAACACGGATTTACTTTGATACTGCCCAACATTCCGTGACAAAGCATATGCAGTGCAGGTACAAGTTTGAGCATACATTAAACTCCCAACAACATATGCATAAGGAATATTTCTCATTTGCTCTCGTTCCAATTCATTTTACGGACATTGCATAACATTAAATTTATCCCCTTTCTGAATTGGAACTACACCTGCTGAGCATTTCTCCATATTAAATCTCTCAGAATTTTATTAATATGGGTTTTACGAGACAACCTATGAGCACTTGTGATCTATCCACGAATATTTCTATTCAATCACATGGGTTCCACATATTTCCATTCAAAATTCTGAGAGAGATATTTCTTGGTTTGATGTAATAAACCAAGGTCATTAGTAGCAAGCAAAATATCATCAACATATAGAACTAGAAAAATAAACTTGCTCCCACTAACCTTCATATATATACACCGATCAACGGTGTTTTCTTGAAATCCAAAGGAAGTGATGGTATCATTAAACTTAAGATACCACTGTCGGGAAGCTTGTTTAAGTCCATATATTGATTTCTTTAATTTACACACCATGTGTTCCTTTCCCATCGCGAAAAGCCCTTGGAGTTTGATCCATATTATAAATCTCTTCTTCCAAATTTCCATTAAGAAAGGCAGTTTTAACATCCATTTGGTGTAACTCTAAATCATAATGAGCTACCAAAGCCATAATGATTCTAAGAGAGTCTTTCTTAGAGGCCCAGTGAAAAGTTTCTTTATAATTGATACCATCTTTTGGAGTAAAACCCTTGGCAACAAGTCTGGCTTTATATCGTTCAATATTGCCTATTGAGTCACGTTTGGTCTTAAAGACCCATTTACATCCGACCCTTTTACATCCTTTAGGTAATTCAACAAGATCCCAGACTTGATTTTGATCCATAGATTTTAACTCTTCTTCCATGGCATGAAACCATTTACCAGAATCATTACCTTGCATGGCTTGTGTGTATGAATGCGGATCACTGTAAATTCTAGAATGATTCTGACTCTTGTAAATAAAATCAAGACAGAAGACCTTCTTCTCAGACTCTCAAAATTGTAATTTTCAGGTTCAACTACCATAGGTCTTACTATTGACATTTTCATTATGGAATGTTGGAATCATTAATTTGTTGTTCTTGATCTTATTAGGTTGACTTACAAGCCGTAGAACAACAATTGTAGAAGCTTTAGCCGCGTAAATCTCACCTTGTCCTTGAATGCTAACATTATGCATTTGATCACTCCTAATTAATGTCACAATTTTCAATGAACCTAGCATTTTGCATTCAACAATTCTGTACTATGGTTAGACAATAAAATCATATCCTGAGCATTTCGATATCCAATGAAATAACCACCACGTCTAAAGTCCAATTTCTTTTTTGCGGATTATAAACTCTTACTTCATTGCAACCCCAAATATAAATCTTAAACTGGGTTTCCTTCCTGTCCACAGTTCAAAAGGTGTTTTTGAAACTGCCTTACTTGGAACCCTGTTTAGCAAATACATGGCAGTCCTTAATGCATACATCCACATTGATATAGGTAAAGATGAGTGACTCATCATACTCCTAACCATTTCCATTAAAGTACGATTTCGCCTTTCTACAACACCATTTTGATGTGGTGTACCTAGCATTGTGTATTGAGCACAAATACCGTGTTTCTCAAGAAATTTGGCAAATGGGCCTAGACACTGTCCCGATTCATCATATACTTTCCATAGTATTCACCACTCCCATTTGACCTTTATAATTTTCTACATTTTATCTAATTGCCTCTCAACCTCTTTAATATACATTTGAAGTGCATTAACAGATTGAGATTTGTCATGCAATAGATAGATGTAACCATAATGTGAAAAATCATCAGTAAAGGTAATAAAATATTTTTTTTTCACCAATAGATGGAGCATCAAAAGGTCCACATATGTCAGTGTGTATAATTTCAAGAAGTTGTGCTTTATGGTCTTTCTTAAGATGCTTTGTTTGTTTTCCTTTAATACAATCAATGCATACTTTAAGGTCAAGAAATCCAAGTTTGAAAGAATTTCATTCTTTATTAATCTTGCATTCTTTCCTTGGATATATGACTCCAAACGCTTATGCCACAAATAGCGTAATTCTCATCAACTAAACCGCTTATGCCACCATTTTGATGCAAGGTCATTAAGGTCTCGGAAGAAAAACATTATCAAGTTTAACTCAGGGAGACCTCATCACATAATATTCCGTAATCCAATAAGTTTACTATTTTTGAATAAACTAAAACGATCCAGATCCAAACTTAAATACAAATCCCGCTACATCAAGTTTAGGAAGAAACTAAATCATGTGGGAAAATGTAGGTGCACAGAGAGTTTGAAACAAATCCAAATAATGTCCAGTATCTAAAACTAGACGATAAGTTCCAATGCCTTTAACTGGAACCTTGTTTCGATTCCCCATGAACACAAAGCTCTCATTTGACTTTATGGTTTGGATCGTAAGTCCTTGCATCGTATTTGAAATGTGAGTAGTGGAACCGTGACCATCCACCAGTATTATGAGGAACTTCAAAGAAGTTTGATCCAAAACATACTAAAGCACAAGGTTTACCTTTCTTTCAAACCAAGCTTTACGCTTAGGTAATCTTTTCTTCAAGGTCCAACTTTATAACAAAAGTGGCACTTGAAACCACGTTCCTTCGTGGATACTTTTAGAAGAGCTATCCAGCTGTGCAAACCCTTTTCGCTTCTTCCACTCCTCTTTCTGTAACTCTTTCGCCTTTCTCGATGACTTAGAGATGAAATGTAATGAGCTCTTCGATTTTTTATCCTTGTTTCCTCTCGAACAAGCATACCGGGTCAATTGATTGATATTCCACTTATCCTTTATAGTGTTATAATTCATTTGAAATGGACCATACTGTTCAAGAGGCAAGGAATTAAGTATAAATTGCACTAAGAAGTACTCATCCACATTCATGCCCAAGTTTTTTAATTTTGCTGCTAAGGTAGTCATCTCAAGAACATGCTCATGCATGGTACGTGAACCATCATACTTCATGGTGGTCAAGGTACTCATTAATGTACCAGTTAAAGGGACTTATCGCCAGCTTTCTTGAGATTTCTTCCACTAATTTCTTAAATTCCTTAGCACTTTCAGTTGTAGTAAGTGTGCTCTTTTATATTGTTTGCAATCATTCGCAGAACATTAAGCTTAACTGCTCGATCTTCCCATGCTTTATGTAAAGCTTTTTTCCCGCTGTTGCTTTTATCAAGATTAGCAAAGAAGCCAACTTGGTAGCTAAATCAAGATCCAGAACACCTAAGTGAAACTGGACTTGTTCCCACCAGTCAGAGAAATTTAATCCATTAAATAAGGGAACAGATGAAGCATGTGAATGCAGAGAAACAGGCACGGATACTGCAAATAATGTAGACAATCATACATTAATGTTTGAGTCATAAAATTTATCACATAATTTCAGATTCAAATGTGTAACATGGATAGACATAAGGTAAATCAAAGCTCTCCTTTGGGAAATACTAAGATATACTAACATAAACAATAATTGGTAATTACATATGCACTAATTAGATCTATTTTGCTATCTTTGGATATGCAAAATAAAACCAATAGAACATACTAATCACCACAATTATATTTGTCATTTATTAGAACAAGTAATCAACCTTTGGGCTAATTCCGAAATGTCTAATATTGATAGATTTTCAATCTACCCGAAACAAATAAAATTTTATATCTTAATGTCATTTTAAAACTATAAAGTTATGGGCAATTGAAATTAATTTACAATATGAAATTTATTTCCTAAGATTTGGCCACTTTGGTGACTAACAAATCAATAATAATATAAATTTCAAATTATAAATATATATACCACACTTAAGCAATCAATAAAATGTATAAACATATATATCTACCACTGGAAACTTTAATATGGCAGTACCATTAAATTATTCAAATTGTCATTTCTTTCTTATATTTGTTAACTTCCAAATACCCACATGCATTCAAAACTGTCTTGAATGAAGGGAAGAAACGGACAGTGCAATAAAGAAAAGCAACTTGCTATATTCAAATGTGAAAACCCGTATATGCAATATTCATTGAAATTATCCTTGAACATGAATATATAAGTGGGGCATTAAATCCGAAGGCTAGATTGAAGTTTCCGGGCATGAAAAACATAATCTGGAAAGACATCGTTAAAGCAAGGCTTCATGCGTCTTCATCACCATTTTCAAATGCTTTTCTTTTTCTTTTTTTTTCTTTTTTTTTTATTGGATGTACCCATGCAATCGTGAGAGAAGACGCCGTTCATCTCTTTCAAGTCAATTGTCTCATGAGGCTAACACATGCAATCCTAAGTACAAAGCATGGGACATTGGACGGACTTATTCGAAGTGCCGGTTTCGTACGCTGTAATAAAGATTCACTCATGCGATTCTCATACCATTTCATAGATTCCTCTCCTCATCCAAGGTCTAATGCCAATCGATTTACGATGGTTTGAAGCAAAATTTTATACATATATGCGTAATCACAAACCCAAACATGAGTGGTTTGACTTTGGATTCCGATGCGCATTTATATTTTCAAATTCATATACACCATTCTTGCCTGAATGTAAAACGACCTGTAAACTAGAAAAATAGTTTGCATTTTCGTATCCGATTCTAGTATATTCTAATATAACATTCATGATTTTGTTCCGAAATATTACTTAATTCTAAACCATGCTCGATACTACATGTTAGTTCATGACTTTCATTTGTACGAACATTAAAAACATAAACATCATACCCATAAATCTTTAAACTTCATGTAATTTCCTACATTAGCAGTTAAAGCATACCGATCCATATAAACTCTTTCAATTTAGAAGAAATTGAAGCGTGGTTTCTCTCCCTTCCTCCTCTCCCTTAAGCATATCAAGCGCATGACACCTCTCGATCTTTACTTTGGCTTCATTCTTAATTTTCTGAACGCATATGTGATAATAGCGACAGAGAGAGGACTGCACTCTTTAAATAGCCTTATCAAGGTCTTCCATCAAGACTCACCAAACAGCTTCATGCCTCTTCCTTGTACCTAATTGTGATTTCAAAGATTTAAAACATAATATTAAATCATTTAATATTTACTAAATATATAAATATATATTCAATAAAATAAACTTTTTAAATATCATTCGCGCCACATTTATTCTAAATATATTATTCTATTAACTCTATATATTATTTTATTCCATACTATCGATTTATTACAAATTCAATTAATAATATTATTTTTCTAAAAAACATTTTCTAAAAAGTTTTCAAATCATCCCAAGTGAAAATTTATATGGAAAAACTACGAAATTGATATTAATTTTCAAATCATTTTATATTTATTTTTAATTTTATATGATGTTTCTAGAACTCATGTGATTCACATTGACCCTTCATGTGCAATTATCTTTGGTGATATGAAAATCGATCGGTGTGACATTTCAAAACTTTGCACCACAAATGCTCTAGATCTTTTCAAACCAATAAGGCCCATAATGACATTTTTGGTCGTTTTCTGACACCAAAATACATTTATTTACGAAACAAACAACTATAAAATTTACAAAAAAAACTAAATGAGGATAAAATAGTAATTTTAAGGTATTATATATCTTATAAATTTTATTACATTGCATTTGTTTGCTAAGGAAAATGAAATTGACTCCTCTCTTTATATTGCATCACGTATAAAAATAGCTTCTTTTCGCTCGACTATTTTTCTGCTAACTTTTTTCTTTAAGTGAAAAAGGTGATTTTCTTATTATTTCTGGTCTAAAATCATTTTTAGTTTCTATACTCTTTTCATATCTTTTCTTCTCATAAAATTGTTATTTAATAAAAATATAGATTTATTTGTTTTTTCATGATTACCGCCGATACATGCGTACAAGCCAAAAATTATTCAAGGGGACAATATAACATATATAAATTTCTAGGGGGCATATGCTTCGTCCTGACATATGCCTAATTCTGTTCCCGTCGCGGTGAATTATAATACCGCCTGAAGATCGTAATATCGCTTTAACTACGTGTCATCTCCACAAGTGGTCAACCGATCTTATTGATCAATGTGGAGCTATTCTCCACTAAAAGTAATGACGAAAGAACTGAAATACGCTATTATTTCGACTGAATTCATTGACGGCTTCAACGTTTTAAATAGAAGACAATTGTCGGGATTTTAGTGGTTCCACTCACTTCGATCGCAAGAAGTCCCACCTCTTATTTTATAAACTCATCTGCAACCATCGATAAAACGGCCTCGGCGGAGGATTTATCTCTTAAATGCTTTTGGAAAATAGATGATCAAGAATACTAAACACTTGCTCTCAATTAAAATGAACCCTTAGTTGGCATTATGATCAAGCACAACGGTACAGTGAAATATCTCGTTAACACGTTGTCAGAATTTGTCCAACTAAGGATTTAAAACTCTACACAAGTGATCAATACATTACACAAATCCAATGACACCAAGAGAGGAATCGGAAAGTGATTTTACCTTGATCTGGGTGAGTTTCCGTATTTGATCCCAAATAGCAGGGTTTAGGAACTCCACAAAACTTGTATGAACAATTAAAGATGAAGAACGATTAAACATAAAAACAAGATTCTACGGAAATCGACCGACTTGTAAAACTGAGAATGAAAATATGGAATGCTAAGATTTAAAGCAGTATCAGTATTGATGCCGAAGATTACAAACTCGAATCCGAAACTTCTAAAAGAATGGAAATCAAACTGGATCTACAAAGTACCACCAAAAAATGGAGAAAACTCTAAACCTAAACCCTATGAAGAACTCAAAACTCAAGAGAAAAACTAAAAAGACTCCAGCATCCTCTAATACTTGTGTCCTCCTCCTTTTATACCCCCTCCAAAGTGATTTTCTCCCATTTTAGTTCGCTACTTAAAGTGCCGCCACGTCCTGGGATTGAATTCTTGGACACCTCAAGAAGTTCCATAAAGTTCTACCCCAAGTAGACTTTGTTCTACCTGACTTGCTTATCGCCACTCTTCCAGCTGAAGTTCCCACCCCAGAGGGATCAGCTCCACTCCCAGAGGACTGTCCACCTGAGCAATCAGCCCAACGTAGACTCAAGTCTCTACCGGGTAGACTTGTCCTCCTGGTGCTTTCCCTTGCTCTCACTGGGTTCCCGAAACTGGCCAATTTCTCACCCACATCCACATTGCTTCATATTGGCTTCCCGGAAATTACATCTCACAAGACTTACGTTTTAAAACTGAAAAGACCGCACAAATCTAAAAACACACGTAAGAGATTAGAAGTACTGCTTCTTATGCCAAATGTGAGTACATTGTGATTTAAATGTGTTAGATTCCGTTATAATTATCACTCAATTGTGTATTCATCACACCCCCCACCTTGCATCTTGCTAGTCCTTAGCAAGATTTAGATCGAAACTACCCACTAGGTATGAAAACAAGGCGCCTGCATAACTCAAGTTTTGCAAAAATCTCAAAATAGCACTTATGGAGTAGAGCATTTCACCCGCGTTAGTATGTTGCCCAACCACATTCTTACACAATGAACATTATAACACGTTAACACAAATTTGGTTATTCAAAGAAGGATTATGGGTTTAAGAAGTGTAAGGTAGTCATGCTTTATAGCTTAACCGTGAATGATCAAAATAAGGTAAGCAATCATATAACATAGAACATGTAACCATCATGGCAAAGTCAAAAGAATGTAAAAACATAAGCCGAATCAAAAAGGTCTTAACAGTTTGTAATGACCATGGGTGTAATGAAAGAAAAGGAGAAAATCAAAACGGGTGTTGGCATAACATGGCTAAGGTATACTACCCGATTGCCAACACCACTCTAGAACAGTTTAACACAACTACGCAGTTGTCGCCCATCCTCACGAAGAGAATGCGTCCCGTCCACACAATCGTCCAATTCATCCGATTCTCCCCTCTAAATCCTGAGAGGTAGCATCCGCCCACGCCGGCTCTCCCCGAAAGATGTGGTCTTCAGTCCTGAGAGACGCCGGTCTAGCCGTCGTCTCTGGCGATGCACTTTGAACCATCCTGATCCGCGCCTCCATCCTCTTCAAAGGCGATGTGCTCATAAAGGCCGGAACCGGTGGAAGAAATGGTCCCTTAGGAGGGGTCAAGGCACTGAGACTCGGTGGTCTGTACTGGAGGTCAGTCGACTCTTCGCCAAAGTCTTAGTCGTGGATCTCCGCTCCCGCCGGTATCACTTTTTCTTTAACTGCCTCCCTCATCCCCGCTTCTTCTACCATACTAGTCACGCAGGGGAATGGAATACCCGGCTTGAACGCGAATATCAGAAACTCTCTCATCGCATACCATATGACTAGTGCATAATCAATAAGTTTTCCAACTATAAACTCGTAGAGTAACAACCGACCGTTTTGACTGAGACTTTTCACAACCATTCGGCCAAACACTTATCAGGATGATCTTGTTACTGTGTATGTATTCCCGCTTTAACTTTCCGTGAACAAATTTCTTGTCTCATAAATCCATTCACGTGGTATTGTGACGGGTGCACATAGCCTCGTGAATAGCCAGCATCGAAATCAAGAATGGCCCCGAGTGGATATGGCCTATCCACACGCCGCATGTAATATAGTGCAAGGTATGTGCTATCGAGTCGAGTGACACGGTCGCTTCCCATCATCAAGTTTCCAATACCGAGTCAACCCGCTGATTTTCTTCAAATCGAGTAGAACCCGGAATCATCGGGCGTAACATCCGATCCCCGTGAGTGCACGGCGTATGCCTGCTCCTCGGATAATTACCTCGATGGGATGCGAATATAAGAATGTTTCCAAATTGACACCCCTCTCGAGATCTGGAACCTCTATTCGCCATTAATCGAACCCATTTCGCGCTCACCCTCGACCTTCGTAAACAGAAATAGCTCTTTCATCGATGACTTTGATAAATCCTCACTTTCAAGAGGATATAGCCCGCTTTTCCTTTTCCTTTTCAATCGGGGTCGGGTGGCATCGGGCTTTCTTCACCGCTGCTCCATAGAGGACCTCGATGCCTTCCCCTTTCCCTCGTATTCTTCGAACGTGCCACAGATGGCAATGATAGCAATAACGCCCGATGGCCCGTAAATAAACTCATCATATCCCAATACCTCGCCTCACCAACACCGGGCTGGCCCTATGTAACATCCACCAGCAGTCCCCGTCCGCTCGTCGGCGCACTCTGCATGGTGGGCAGCCTCCCATCCAACAATCACACAATAGCGTAAAGAAAATCCAACCACAAAAGTCCATATATATAGCCGAAAAGAGATCAATGCTAATGGGGAGTCAGGAAGCTACCACGGCGAACACCGACCGTGGGTAACCAACTGAACTCAACCAAAACCCCGGGCAGAGCGATCATCGAGCTCGGGAGGTGACTCTATAGAACACACGGCTAGGGCTCTTCTTGTTTGGGTGACAAAGCAAAAGGAATATGAAGAGGTGCCAAGATTCGGGGTTAAAACCCTCTTCCCAATTGCCTGATCCTACCTAAGAGGACTTAAGTTCTACCTAAGTAGGACTTTAGCCATCGCCTACTTTTTAGTGCCAAGTTCTACCAGACTTTAAGTTCTACCGCAGGACTTACCTCAAACCGATTTTTCTTCTTCTTTTTTTTGAATATATATATAATGAATATATATATATATATATATATATATATATATATATATATATATATATATATATATATATATATATATATATATATATATATATATATTTTTCACTTTGGGATGTGGTGGTGCCGCTTTATACATCTTCGAATTGCTCAACCGCTCTTTCATCCAGTTTTTCGCATGTTTATTTTCTCTCTTTGCTCAAATTCCATAATCACCGTATTTAGACCCAAGACTGTAATTCATTCTTGGGATATCTTCAAACTCTCCATGAGAATCACTACTGTTCCATGAATCCGGATTCCTAAGGTTTGAATAAACTTAACAACTGAAAGCTCAAAATGGGTGCAAGGGTTGAGACACTACAAATCCACGGGTATGCACAGAAATGATGGCCTCTAATCATTTTCCACTTATGCAAGGTGTTCCGTAAAGACTATGATGCATGAAATTAACATGACCAGCTAAAATGATGCACAATTGGAAACAATCACAGGCAAGATCGGGGAAATTTTTGGCCATAAGTCTGTGGTTTGGGTGAGAAGTAAAGTAGGTAGAATGCAAGGGGAAACAGTTCACAGAAGAATATAAGTCTTGTTAAGATGCACATGCGATAAGATGATGTGGAGAGTATATGAGATCAAACTGCATGTGACAAAGGTATGTAAAACATATACTCTAAAGACGCAAATTTTGAAAAATTTGACCCACTGAACATATAACGAGCGCATAGTTACATTCAACCCGTGTACACCTACCCCCACAACAGAAACAAGCATTGTCCCCAATGCATTGAACTAAGGTACCCCCACAATAGAATTTGAGGGATCACAAAAACAACAGCCCCACGATTTTTATTTTCTATGTTATTGAAAAGCAAATGAAATAACGCAATCAAGTAAAACAATAAAAATAGAAAGCAAGAACAAAAATAAAAGCAAAACTATTTACAACAATTTGAGACTGAGGTTACTTGGAAGGAGAGTTTTGGTAGAGCGGGTCTACCAAATCCACAGTGTGCTCGTGAGGGGAGAAATGCTCAAGGAATGGTTTGAGGCGTTGGCCATTCACCTTGAAGGAGTTCTCATTGTCGTGGATTTTCAATTTCCACGGCCCGTATGGATGTCCACCTTGACGATGAAAGGGCCACCAACGAGCCGAGCTTTCCAGTGGAATATGCAATCGGAACTATACAAGAAGATTCTCTGAATGGTCTGAAGTTTTCCTAGTAATAGACTTGCCATGGAATAACTTGAGCCGCTCCTGTAAATTCCCTGAGCTGACACATCTCTCCGCAGCTCTTCTGCTCATTTAACCGCAATAAACGCCGCTTACCCGCTTGAGTTAGATCGTAATTAAAGTCTCGAATAGCCCAAGAAGTCTTGTTCCATCTCTACTGCAAATGGCAAGCTTTGCCATAAACTAGCTCCATAGGAGACATACCAAGAACATGAAAGGCGTGACGTATGCCCAAAGAGCATCGGTAAGACCTGAAAGACCAATCTTTCGATTCTGGCAACCTGGTCTTTCTAAAATGTGTTTTATCTCCCTATTACCTAGCTCACCCTCACCACTGGGTCTGTGGGCGGTAAGTCGGATACTTTGCTGGTGACTCCATATTTCTTAACAGATTTTCAAAAGATCGATTGCAAAAGTGGGAGTCCACCATCACTAACACTGTCTCGAGGCGTTCCAAACCGAGAAAAAATATGTTCCTTAGTAAATTTCAAACAACCTTATGGTCATCGGGTTCCTGGAATTGCCTCAACCCACTTAGACATGTAGTCACCGTGATAATAAAATGTGTAGAGATAGCCACAAGAAGGGGGAAAAGGCCCCATGGGGTCAATACCCCAACAATGTACTCTACGATTAGAATCGGGGTAAGAGGCATCATGTTTCGCTTTTGTGAACCCTCCTAGTTGCCGGTGACAGCACATGTTTTCACAGAATCAAAACAATCTTTAAATAGAGGCCAATAAACCCAATTTGCAAAATCTTGTCTCTGCTGTTTTTCTAAGGAGAAATGTCTCCGCAGTTTTAATGGCAAAAAGTTAAAACTGCACTGCCATCATTGGGTACACATCTCTCATTATTTGATCCTGATGCATTTAAATAGATATGGATCATCAAAATAGCATTTTAACATCCGTCAAGAATTTCTTCGCTGAGAAGTCCATCGAGCCGAATCGCCAGTTGACTAGGTAATTCACGTGTCGCATACCATGGGTAATGAAAGTAAGAGCAGCAGTTTGTCATCGTATTTATCACCTATGGGTATGCTGCTGAGTCGATTTCGAACTAATCGAGATAAGTGGTCGCAACCACATTCTCGACCCTTTTATCTTTAATGGTCAAGTTGAATTCTTGATAGAGTAAAATCCACCCAGTTAACCTTGGCTCTATATCCTCGCTTTAGAGAGCAAGTACTTCAAAGCTGCATGATCTACAAAAAGGTCATAGGATACAATAATATATACCTTAATTTCAGATAAAGATAATTCGGAGACTCAGATGTGTTGATCCAGAGTCTTTAGTGTCATCATATGCTGACACTTTGTTCCCGTCCTAACACACCCTATGGCATAATCACTAGCATCGCACATGATCTCAAACCGAGGTCCCAATTAGAGACCCCTGCATGATTGGTGGTGACACTAGTGCTTTGAGCTTACAGCAAGAGTCACAAGCTTGTGACCATGTGAAAGGGACATCTTTAGCGAGCAAAGTACATAAGGGCTCTGCCATAGCACTAAAATCTTTTATAAACCTTCTATAAAAACCACGGCCCAGAATGACCTATGTCTCTAACACACTTAGAGTAGGAGGTTGGAAATCGCTCAACTTTGGCCTTATCAACTTTGATTCCATCTGATACAATGGCCTAAGACAATTCCTTGTGTTACCATGAAGTGACATTTCTCCCAATTTAACACAAGATTTTTCTCAAGACTCTCCAAAACTTTACGAAGTTCTCTAAATGTATCCCGAACGAGTCACCAAAACTAGAAATCATCCATGAAGATTTCCAATATGATTTCTATCATGTCATCAAGACTCCCATCATGCATCGTTGGAATGTTCCGGTGCAGCTTCGTATAGTCCAAAGGGCATTTTCCTAAAGGCGAAGGTACCAAAAGGGCAAGTGAATGTAGTTTTTTCTTGATCTTCCAAAGCTATCTCAATTTGATTGTACTCTGAGTACCCATCAAGAAAACAATAAAATTCATGCCCTGCAACTCTCTCTAGCATTTGATCAACAAACGGAAGAGGAAATGGTATTTCCTAGCACTGCATTGTTCTATAGTCTATGCAATACCTCCATCCTCGAAGTGACACGAGGGAATTTGAGCTTGTTATTTTCTATTAAGTAACTAATGTGACTCTCGACTTAGGAACTACCTGTGTTGGACTAACCCACTTACTATCTGCAATAGGGTAAATAACCCCTACATCCAAGAGCTTTAAAACTTCCTTCTTCACCACTTCTTTCATTATTGGGTTCAATCGTCTCTGTGGTTGCCTAGAAGGTTTAACGTCCGCTTCTAAGTGAATTCTATAAAGTGCATCAAGGGGTCGATTCCTTTTAATATCTCGTAATCGGTCCAAATTTAAAGCAAACTCTGGTTTTCAATATTTCCAAAAGTTGAGTTTCTTGAGTCACTGGCGAGGAAGATATGATTAATGGAAAAGTGTCATGCTCCCTAAGAATGCATATTTAAGATGTGTTAGAAGGTTTTAGCTCAAGCTTAGGTGGCTTCTCCTCCAAGTGCAATGTCCTCTCCTCATTCAAGGCAAAGGTTCAAATTTAGGTACCCGTTAACTTCAAATACATCTTATGCTCAATTATAGAGTAGAGAAACTCGACTCCAAAGTGGTCACTTCCTCATCCCAATCTCTGCTGACCGCACATGACTTAAGAGGATCATCATGTGAGACATTATCCGTGTATTTTTTGCATTCACCTGAGTCAATCATATTAATTTCACACGGTCTTCTTCATCCCCATTCCTTTGATTACATTGAAAATATTCAGATTACAAATTATGTTCCCAAATGAAAGTGTCATTAGGCCTCCCTACAATGTATAATGGCATTTAGTTAGCCAAGAATGGTCGACTGGGCTAGCTCCTGAACTAGTTCTTGGTCACACAGTCGAGTGTCAGCACCACAAAAATCGACAGTGAAGAGTACTCATTCCACTGGACCAAGACATCCTTCACTATTCCCTAGGAATTTTGACACTACTACATTTAATCGAGGGGTGATATCGGGTCGCTCTAATTCTCCTAACCCTAGGTCCACATATACCGGTAGCAACAGATATTAACACTTGCCCCTAAGTCCACTAAAGCATGCCCCAACTTTGAATCTCCAACTACTATAGAAATAGTAGACCAATTGTCTTTGTATTCAAAGTTGTTCAATTAGGGACGTAGGATTGTTCAAATACCATGAATGCCTCCTCGTGACACTCTAGTTTCCTTTTACCGTGCACAAGTCCTTCCTAAATTTAGCATATGATGGGATTTGCTTAATGGCCTCTAACAAGGGAATGTCTACTTTCACCTCGCTTGGAACAACTCATATAAATTTCAAAGATGGTTATTCACTCTCTTTGGTGCTCTTAGCCTATGAGGGTATGGAGTCGGAGGATATGGTTAGACTTATCTTCCTCTCAAGTTATATCTTTGTCATTTGTATTAGGACATGAGGTGTGTCTGATTTTTCATCCTCTCTAGCTAATTCACTATGAGACTCTTGTGATGGTTCCTTTGTCACTAGCTTTTGCTCGACTCACCTTACCACTTCAAGGGCAGCGACCGCCTTACACGCCTGGGGCGTACTCCTCTACTGAACTCAAACTTCCCACACCTGCTACCTTGTGGGTTTTGATGGTTGTGATGGAAGTTTCCTTTTCTTGTTGAAGGTTACCTAGATGAGGTTAACTTGGTTATTCAAATCTCACATCATTCGGGAGTGCTTCGACTGCGGTTTGTAGTTTGCCGGGTTCTCTAACCCGTGTGACTATGTCCTCCATACTTCTCTTATGTGGAGGTCGTAAGGCCGTGAGTTTTGATTCCTTGGTTCGTGGATGATGACTTTGATCGAATTTCCTTTGAAATCCTCGGGGGCCTTTGATTCGAAATGGAGGAATGGAATTTGGAAAAAACCTTGGTTCGATAGTGAGGGCCTTGCTACTGGTGTTAGTGTCCTCATTTCTCCAAATTTAAAATTAGGATGCTTACCCCAAATCCAGGATTGTATGTTTCGTAGTATGGGGAGTTGAAAGGTTTCCTTGCAGTTAAGGGCGCTGGCTCACTCAATTTGAATGGCCCCTAACTCGGGAGGGAAGATCAAGTGCTAATGGTCGAAAGGTAGGTCACGTGATATAATGTATGGTTCCTCCACTCTAGGTCCAAAGGTATCGAGGGTACTGAGGCACACCAGTTACCCTGCTCACTCTCTCATCTCTATGGCCTCTAATTTTTGTCAAATTGGCAACTTGGTCCGCAACCATTCTCTGTGGTGATTCCACCACCGCCAGTGTGCTATAATCTTAGCAGTTGTCTAAAGAAGTGTTTGCCTCCCAAGTTCGAGCGTCTCCGCTATAGTGTCAAAAGTTGAATTGCCTCCCGGCACTCTTTTCATAAAAATTCTCCGCACACATCATTCGATGTACTGCCATTACTCTGTAGATAATCCTGATGAAAGTATGCACAAATTCGTCCAACATCCAACCCATGATGAGGGATAGCATGGAGGAGATCCTTATATCTTTCCCATACCACGCAGAAGGGTTCACTCCGCTTTAAAGTTCGACCGTCGCATGAGGGCATTAGTACGCAGGAGGGAAAACTTATCGAGGAATTCATTCCGCATGTTTTCCTAATGCAAGGATCGAATTAGGTGCAAGGAATGGAACCAGATTTTGGCCTTCCTTTCAAGAAAAGGAAATAAGACCAAATGTATAATGTGGAGAGAGGGGAACCTATGGAGAGGAATGACCGCAGACATCCTCAAAACTCTCATGAATGAGTAAGGATTCGCAGATTCGAACCCTTGGTATACAGGTAGAAGACGGATCATTCGACTCTACCAGAATCACCGTCCCATCGTGAAGGCGAATACAAGAACTTATGGTGGTCCTCCGAGGCTGCACTCTCGAAGGGCTCTTCTACATCAAGTAAAAGGAAACAGGAGGAACTCTATATTGATTGTAGCCAAGGTTACCATTTCCTCCTCCTAATCGGGGTTTATCGAGCGTAGCATGGCCCCCATGTCAGGAGGCTCATAGAGTCCCTTGCCGATTCTCGTGATTATCCATCGGAGGTAAATGTTACTCCTAGACACTCCGCTTATAATGGATTTCAAGGTTTCTGGGGGGATACAATTTCGACTAATCTGTTTCGTCATGAGCCCGCATTGACATGCACTACACTTACTCCGTCCAAGAAACACTTTAATGAGATTTCAACAAAACAAAACAAAATAAAAGAAAATGGAGAACGCATCGATTTGCAATGCACTTAAATTAATTTAAGCCTTCAGACTAACTTGGTTGTCGCCACTCCCCGAAGAACGGCGCCAAAATGCTTCAGTCCCGATTAGTATGCCTAATTCTATTCCCAAGCGTAGGGAATTATACCATCTAGCATTGTAATACCGTGGGAATCCATGTCATCTCCACAGTGGAGTGGTCCGATTCCTGGCTGATCATCAGGAGCTATTCTCCACTAAAAAAGTATGATTTAAAGAAAACTCAGAAGGTTGTTTGGATTGAATGGCTGATCGGGTTTGAATGTTTTAAATAAAGACAATCGCCGGGATTTTTGTGTGGTTCCACTCACTCGATCACCGTAAGTCCTAATTCTCTTATTTTAGAATCTCATCTAGAACCATTGATAAATGGCTCTCGATGGAGGATTTATCTTTAAATGCTTTTGGAAAATAAATAGAGACATGATCAAGAATACTAAACACTTGTTCTCAATTAAAATGAACCCTTAGTTGGCATTATGATCAAGCACAACGTGTACCGAAATATCTCGTTAACACGTTGTCAAGAATTTGTCCAACTAAGGATTTAAAACCTTTCTACACAAGTGATCAATATTCATACAATCCATTGAAAATCAAGAGAGGAATTGAGGATTTTACCTTGATCTAGGTGAGTTTCCGTATGATCCCAAAGAAGAGGGGTTTAGAACACCATAAAACTTGTATGAACAATTAAAGATGAAGAACCGCATTAAACATAAAAAACAAACACTTTGGCGGAAATCGTAGAATTGACTTGTAAACTGAGAATAGAAAATATGGAATGCTAAGATTTAAAGCGTAATAAATATTGATGGCCAAAGATTACATACTAATCCGAAACTTAAAAAGAATGGAAATCAACTGATCTACAAAGTACCACACTCAAAAAATGGAGAAAAACTTTAAAACCTAAACCCTAGAAGTGAAGAACTCAAAACTCAAGAGAAAACTAAAAGACTCCAAAGGGATCCTCTCTAATACTTGTGTCCTCCTCCTTTATAAAATTTCCCTCCAAGTTGATTTTCCCATTTTGGTTCGCTTACGAAGTGCCGCCACGTCCGATTGAATTCTGACAATCCCAATAGTTCCAGATAGTTCTACCCAGAGGACTTGCCCCACGTAAGAGGGACTTGCTTATCGCTAATTTTCCAAATAGGTTCCCACCCAGAGACTTGAAGTTCCCACCCGTAGGGACTTGTCCACTATTAAATTTCCAAGAAGTCTCTACCCAGAGGACTTGAAGTTCCCACCCAGAGGACTTGTCCTCCGTGCTTCCCTTGCTTCGCCTGGTTCCCAAACTTCACAATTTCTCACCCATCCACATTGCTTCATATTGGCTTCCCGAGGCTACATCCTTGTGCACTTACGCTTTAAAACCCGAAGACCCGCATTAAATCTAAAAACATAGAAGAGATTAGAAGTACTGCTCTATGCCAAATGCGAGTACATCAGGATTTAAATGCCATAGATTCCTTATAATTATCACTCAATTGTGTATTCATCAAAGATACAAAGTAGAAATCTCGCAACATAACTTATCACTTGCAAGGTGTGATTATCACAATCTTCTACGCTACAGAAGCATCGTCGCCTCACGCATGTTGATCGCGTTATCTTAATACTACTTCGCTTGGTTTTCATCGTCGTACGCAACATTTATTCATATGGCTGGGATTCGTGATAAATAAAGTATATATGATCATCGATAAAATCAAATAATTGATCTTCGCATGTCAGAATCAGAATAGATTCTAAACGACACAGAATATCAAATTCAGAAAACTCAACTATCAAATATATATGTTTTGAGTCGTTTTATTATGCTATTAACTTGCATGTTCTTTTATCCTGTAAGATTTTTAGGGATTTTGATTATATATTTTTATCAATGTATTGCTAATTTGAATCAATAAAATTATTTTTCACTTCAAAAAAAATTATTACTTTCAAACATGCATCTTAATTGTATTATTCTCGTAATAAGATATAATTGTAATTTTATAGTCATTTTGTAATATATAATCTCAAAAAAAAAAAGGATTTTGATGTTGTAACCGATTCTTTAAATGCATATTGGGAAAGTTCCTTACTGTTATAATATTTTTAGGGCTAAGAAAGCTGGATTGGTTAACAAACATTTATAAATGGATGTAAGCATTAGTATTGTTGAAAAATAAGGTCGAAAGCGGTCGCCCCTTTCAACCTTATCCTTTCGATTATTGTAACCACACAAGCCGACTATGGAAGTGGAATTCTATTACCTTCACACGTCTCTGTCCCTTCTTTTCGTCTTTCTCTTGCTTGCGATCGGAATCTTGCTTCGAACAAAAAGAAGAAGATATGGGAATCTCCCACCGAGCCCGCCAGCAGTTCCGATTATAGGTCATCTCCACCTCCTCAAACCGCCGGTTCATCGATCTCTACAGAGCCTTTCACAAAAGTACGGTCCAATATTCTCCCTCCGATTCGGAACCCAGCTCGTGGTCGTCGTTTCCTCTCCCTCCGCCGTAGAAGAATGCTTCACCAAGAACGACGTCAGTTCGGCCAACCGCCCCTGCTTAGCGCCGGGCGCTAACGTGGGGTTCAACTACACCAGCATGCCGGTCACGTTACCATACGGCGAGCACTGGCGCAACCTCCGCCGCCTGTAGCGCCCTGAGATATTCTCTCGAATCGCCTCAACATGTTTGTGTGGCACTGAAGGATGAGATTCAACCCATTACCCTCTGATTAGCCTGAGATTCTCGGAAGGGTTTTCAAAGGTAAAGCTGACGCCGATGCTTTCAGAGCTGACATTTAATATTATAACGACGATGGTTGCCGGAAAGAGATACTACGGAGAAGACGCGGAGTTTGAGGAGGCTAAGAGTTTTCGGGAGATTGTTAATGAGCTTTTCAAATTGTTAGGGGCAACATCAAATCCTGCAGACTTTTTACCCATATTAAGACGGATTGGGTTTGGTAATCATGAGAAGAAGATGGAGAAGATCATGAGAGAGACGAATAAGCTCTTGCAGGGTTTGATCATGCCTATAGGAGTTCGGTTAATAATAATTCTAAGGATCGACCATCTCTTATCCTTGCAAAACAGAACCAGAGTAATTACACAGACGTACATCATTGTAAAGGGCTTGTTCTGTGAGTGAAATTATTCCGTTTTCCATTTTCGTATTTGCTGTATATTCACCTGTCTTCTAAAATTCTCACAGGAATGCTGATTAATTTTTGTGGGTTAATTGATTCTTCATACATACAGATCTAGTTCTTGCTGGAACCGACACTTCGGCAGCAACACTAGAATGGGCAATGACCTTCTCCTCAACTGATCCGATGTTTTGAGAAAGCCAAAGCAGAGTTGGATATTCATGTGGGAAAGGAGCGGTTAATAGAAGAATCCGATCTTCCCAAATTGCAGTATCTTCAGAGTATCATTTTTGAAACTTTGAGATTATTTCCTGTGGCCCCTCTTTTACTTCCCCATATGTCGTCAGATTGCTGTCGAATAGGAGGATTCGATATACCAGGAGGCACAATGTTATTGATCAATGCATGGGCCATTCACAGAGATCCTCAGGTATGGAAGATCCTACAAGTTTCGTACCAGGAAAGGTTCCAAAATGGAGAACGTGAAAACTATAAACTACTACCATTTGGATTAGGAAGAAGAGCCTGTCCTGGAGCTGGCCTAGCTCATCGAGTGGTGGGTTTGGCTTTGGGGTCAGTGATTCAGTGCTATGAGTGGAAGAAGATCGGCAACACAACCATTGACACTACTGAAGGGAAAGGGCTCACCATGCCTAAACTAGAGCCCTTAGAAGCTATGTGTAAATCACGTGAGATCATAAAAAGGTTATTATGAAAGATAGAGCAAAATTTATTAGTATATTATAACTAGATTTTGGTTTCTAAAAGGTTTATTAGAAATGAGAGTGGCAAATTATTAGTATATTGGTAACTAGATTTGCTCTAAATTAAATGGACACGAATTCAAATCCTTATGGGAACATATTTTGCTCCTCTATGTCCTATATAGTCTCTTTTCCTGTTAGACTATGGTCTTGTATTGATGCAGTATGCCTAGACACAATTGTGATGTGGTGATTAAAATGGTTAATAGAAATAAATAAAAAACTGTGTTGCCATCTCTATTTCCTCCGTGATTTCCATCTCCAGATTTATCATTTTTTCTTGTGCTAACAATGCATTAAATTTGCTTAAAATATTTGATATTCCAAGATCATAATGGAAACCCAAATTTCAATTTTTAAAATAAAAATTTGCTTCTTATATATCTCGAAAAAAATAAAATCACTGGGTGTCTAACAATATGCACTATCCAAGAGTAGCCGTGATGGTTAGGAAATCCCTAATGGAGTGATTGTCTATAGCTTCATGTGCGGCCGTGGCAATGCGCCCACATGGAAAACACAAAGATTTCTCGTAAGTTTTTTGTGACGCCCATGCCTAGGGTTGGCAATGGGACAGGTTTGAAATGGGCACCCCTATCCCATTTCCGTCCCAAAATATATGAACATTCCCCAAACCCGAGTTAGGGTGGGATATGTCTTCTCATCCCCATCCCGATATCACAACCAAAATCTGATTTCCGCCCCTTCCGGCCTCGACTATATTTTCCCCTTCCGCCTCCATCCTTTGGTTTCTCGATAACCAAACATGGCTTTTGCCTTGAAAAAAAATAAAAAATAAAAAATCTTAAAAAGGAGATCTAAATCAATTCTTAATATCAAATCAGATACCTTGATCAAAAGTCTCAAAACACACATCCTAATAAAAAATCATACAAACATAAACAAAAACAAGCATAAAATTATCTCAAAACTTACATCCAAATAAAAAATCATACAATTGTAAACAAAAACAAGCATAAATTCTCAACATGAAGCAACCAGAAGAAGGAAAACAAATTTCACAGGAGCAGTAGGTTGAAAATGAAGTAGAACACTCTACCAATTTCCCTAATTGAAAATGTAAAAGCTCTAGCAGCTAACAACCCCGATGATATACCGCTTTGGGCCTCCGATCGAAACTCCAGTCGAAAGAAGTTTTGGAGGATGAGTCTGTTCAGATTCTCACCATAGATATGAGGAAGCTCAAGGTTGGAGAAGATGAAATGGGTAAACCTCACTTTGCCTGTAACGCCCTAAAAATACCCTAGAATTTTATAATAAAAATTATTATATATTCCGAGTATAAATTTAGTCATCTTAGGTATTTCTGGGAATTGTTAAATTAATATTGAATAAATGATTATATGGCTAAACAATTGGAAATTTACCCAAGTGGAAAAAAATGGAAAATTGGATTTATTGAGTGGCCAAACAATGCCTTATATAGAATAAGTGACTTAAGACTAAAAAGGGAGAAAATGAGAAATGATAATAAGTGTGTAGGCCAAACAAGGCCTTACACTTAAATGAGTTTAAAAGACCAAAAGTGGTATTTGGATGCTCATGAGAGCACATCACGCTTTGGGAGAGGAAAGGAAGATATAAAAGGAGAAAGAGCTGGGCTTGCAATGAGATCAAGTTTTGGCTGGCTTTGCTCCCACTTCTGCTCCTAAGAGATCTAACAACTTGTGAAGAGAAGATTTGAAGAGGCTACAGAAGAAAATCAAACCTAACTCTCATCTTTGATTTTCGATTTGGGAAAAGCCCTAACTTGGGAGAAAAGGGTTTTCATTTATTCTAAAACTTACCTTTTGGAGTTGTTTCTAAAGTGGATTCCATGCAGGATTTTATACGGGATGGATTAGAAGGTTTGTTGAAGAAAATGGATGAAAACGCAAAATCCAACGCTCGGGCAAAACTCGTAGCGGTACCCCATCAAAGAGTGGCACCGTACCCATGATGCAAAGGCAGTGGTACCGGCAACACTTTGAGTGGAAAATTCTGCACTCCATCAGCAAAGGAGGGACTGTACTAGTACCCGCCAAAGTGGTACTCTGATCACGCTTCCAAATGTACCCCTGCTTTTTGTATTTTGCAACTGCTTTGTATTCAGATACCGATTGTTTAGGGACCCTAAGAAATCATTGATGGTGGTTCAAATAAGAATGAGATTATGAAAAGCGCATCGTACTACGCCGAGGTTAAGCTTCTTATCCACTCAAGAGTGGCGTGATTGTTATCACCAGTGGATTCGTGATGATGGCCTAACCTAGATCATAGATCAAGATAAGGAAACTAGATCCGATGTACTTCGTTAGTTCTCCGACTCATTCTTATTTCTGGCATTTTGCAGTTTACCAAGTAAATATGAAAGGAGTACATGACGAGTATGAAATGATACGAATGAGTATATGAAATGAGTATAGGACTCCAGTATATCTTTGAAAAGATAATACGAAAGTGAATATGGAATTGAAATGTGATATTTGAAAACCGAATGAATGTGAATGATAAATCAAATTGTAAACGAATCGGTCAATTCATGACATCTTGAATTGAATCGATATACTGAATGAACCGCCTGACGGGATGCACCAATCGACATCCATCATGATGGCGTATGGCATTGAAGAAATGTTCCCACTTGACGGGATGCACCAATCAGCATCCGTCATGATGGCGTATGGCATTTATGATACCATGTCGGGTGCACCAAATGCATCCGTCATGATGGGAGACCTAATTATTAAATGTGTAGGCACATTACTGAATGATAATGAGGACGGGATTCATCAAAACTTAATCCATCATAAATGGATTTGAATTAGTCATGAAATAACCAACATCGACGAATGTAAATTCGGATTTTACGATACGCTAAATCTCATAAATTGAATTATGAATTGAATTATTGCATTGAAAATGCATGTTGTGATATGATAAATGATTTGTAAACAAAGCATGAGAAACGTAATACATGAGTATATGTCGATATAATACCATGGTCTGATGTTAAATGCATGTCAAGTTAAATTGAATATTGAATAGAATCAGATGTAACCACTAAGCATGAAATGCTTAGCGATAGTTTTATCTACGCAAGTATCGAGTAAGTAAAAAGGGCGTGCCAAGATCAAGAAGCCGCAGAGTCATAGAGACGCACGAACGTATAAGCATATACCCTGGCCATCACATCATTTCAATAAGGGTACTTTGTAAACAAAAGGGTTAAACCTCGAACCTTGATTTTTGTATATCATTCCTAAAAGGCATGAATGCCTTTGTAAATGTATTTTGTTAAATGTTTATGGCGATCGAATTGCATTGAAATTGTAAATGATTACGGGCTTGCCTAAATCAAAACCGCCTCCCGCAAACGAAATGCATACAATAAAATACGATAAGATAAATGAAAAGCCTGAGTAAACCGGGCTCCGGCCTCGGGATCCGCCATTAGGGTCGGGCTGGGATTCGGTCACGACATTTTTGAAAAGAAAATTTAATAACACGAAAAGAAAAAGAAATAAACCAGCGCCCCCTGGTTTCCTGGCTCGACTTGGTCGACGGCTCTGACCGAGTCGGTCGCTACATTGCCTGTAAGGAATAGGGCTTATTTCAGGAATAATCTTGATCTCAAAGGCATTATGTCTTGAATTTTTAGAGTCACCTTGAGCTGAATTTATGCTTTTTACCCTTTGTAATTTGTCTCACGATTGCAAGTATGCCTGATAAATCAACCTCATAAATCGAAATGCTCGAGGAAATCATGTGTTATGACGACAACCGTAAGATAGGAGCGACAACAGAAACCAACTTCAACGGTAGCCCTATAATAAGAAAGGAGGAGGCGAATGAGGGTGACTCAAAAATGAGAAAGGAGGAGAAAAATGTCAGAAACCTAAATAAGGAGAGAATGTATAAAATGGGTAAAATGGTAGATTGCTATTCGTGGGCGAGGCAAGGTAAGGTGTTGTGAATTTTAAACCCAACTTGAACCCGACACGAATTTTATATATCAAACCCAAACCCATCGAATACCCGATTAGCACCTTCCCAAACATGTCCCAATAGGGTCGGATCGGATTGGGTACCCGAAAAAAAAACAGGAAAGCTGTCATCCCTACCAATGGCCTATTGCCTTTTTGAAGACGACAAAGGAAGGGGGAATGATGTAAAGGTACATCATAACACTAAATATAGTGAAAGTAGAACTCAACTCACCTATAATAGTGTGAAATTAATTTTCTACAACAAATTAATGAAACTATGCACTCTCTCCTTATTAAGATGAAATTGTCTTTAATGAGTTGATCAGTAAGCCCCATTTATTTGACACATAGGAGAGAGAAATTCATCCTTAATGTAACCGAGTCAATCATCCTTAATGTGTTACATTAGTATAATAAATGTGTTTCATTAAGGATGATTGTATTACATTAGTGTAATAATTGTGTCAAATTAAGGATAATTGTGTTATATTAATATAATAGTTGTGTTACATAAATGTAACAATTGTGTTACATAAATGGCCCCCATTAGCAAATTAATTTCATTAATGTAAATGAATTTCTCTCTGGAATGGGACAAGTTGTGGCTCACGTGACAGTCATGTGAGTGACCCGAACTCAATCACGTGACACCCATATGAGTGACCCGAGCTCGACAGGCAGGAAGGTCGGGCATGCTACCAACTCAACCACCTCGAGCATCAAGGTGGATAGGATCCGATACTCGAGTAAACAGGCTGCGTCGGGCATTGAAGATGAAGCAAGCGGAGCATGCTTTGTTATCCACCTCAATAGGCGTTATGACGCAGTTAATGTGCAAATTAATGAGTAACATAAGGACATTGACGTCACTTATAATCGCCCATCTCATAATCGTCCACCCTGTAGCCCCCCACGATGGGTATATAATGTATGAAGATGTACCTGAAAAGGCATTCGGTTCTACTTTAGGAAAAATAAGAAACAAATTCTTTTGGAAGGATAACAAAACCTTTCCATTGGCACCGTATGTGGGAATGAACAAAGAGTCCCATGCTTCCCCAGACTACTGTTTGACTAATTTTTACACATAGATCAAAAACTTGTTAGCTCACCCAAATTCTAAACATTGTCACCAAGAACTAAATCAATCCCTGACAACGACGCCAAAAACTTGTTAACTGACTAAAGATATGAAATATGTTGTTTCCTCTAATGAGAAGGCTTCGTTTGAAAATGTGTTTTGGTCTAGATCACTGCAAGTGCACAGGTCATTCAAGTAATAAAAGTGGATTTAAGTCCAGATATCGTTCCCACGAGGACTGATTGAAAAAATCTAAATATCAATACTCCCATCTACTCAAGATCCTTTCTATTTGAACTTCAAAGTTAAAAGTGGGTTGGTTTTAAACTAAAGGAAAAGTAAAAAAACTAAATTAAATTCTATAACTATGTATACAAAATTCAAAATATTTGGATTGAAAGTTCACTGGGTAAGTTAACAATGGGAAATAGACCAGTGTACAATTATAAATTTTTGCATCCTTTTATAACATAGTTCAACCATTAATTTGAAATCTGAACTTATCAAAGATGCAAGTTGGTATAGTTTGGATTTCTCCATGCATCATACATTTCACTAATAAGGATCCATGTTCCTTCTTGACATATGAGTCTCAAATCAAGCACTGTAGAATATGAACTCCTTTCTAAAAACTGATACCTTTCTTTTCTCAAGATTTAACACTCAAATCTTAGGACTGTAGATTTCTTGCCCCTATAGACAGTTGCAAGCCTTCTTTAATCTAATTGGTAACTCATCCATCGAATTTGATAAAATTCTCTATCTCCTTGATTAGATTTATGCTAACACGGGATCAAGATTCTTTCAATAGATAGAGGAGAAACCTCTTATCAATTAGATTAATGATACATCATCCAACTATCCTCACACCATGAGTAAGTTAGTAATCTATCGAAGTAATCTTTAAGATTTTATTAGTTCCATAATATTAGTCTAACATACCCCCAAGTAATTGCTTCATACTCTCAAGAATCTCCATCTTTGTGTAACTCAGAGGGCTTCCTGGAAATCAGAGCAAGATACAGTCTTTTTTGGGTACACGGTACTAATATTCTGAAGAAGTAGCTTCAAGAACTTAAATAAATTCAAAATTTTGAACTATGGCATTCTTTCAAGCTAAGTAGAAAACAATAATTAACACCGATCCAATCCCAGAGGGAGCTTAGTCTTTCAAAACGACATAAGTAATGCGACTAATCAACATCGAAAATTCCACCGAAATTGTGTTTGGATCCGAAATAAATGAACTCCATAAAATTTCCAAATTCCATTCAATCAGACAGTAATGAAAAACATAATTTTATAGAGAACCCAGCTCGAAACTTCATACCTGGCTTCACCTGGTTGCTCAACTTAAAAAGAACTAACCATGCCAAGCTGGGAAACAAAATTGACGAAAAAAAAAGAAATAATAGAAAAATTAAAATAAACAAAAAATAATATACAAAAGAGCCTCTAGATACCCAAAAGTTCCTGGTTTGGCGGAAGCTGCGCACAGTGCTCTAGATGCTTCTATTTATAGGTTTTTAAGTGATGGGCCACACTTCAAGGCTGAAATTGTGGATCCCCAAAAATTATGGCCCAATTGGTTACTTTGTCGAGACATGGAAAATTTTGTCGCGACATAGTTTTCATCTTTGTTCCCCAACTCTTAACGTGGCCTGCAGTTTCTATCGCGACATGGTTTTGTGCTTTCTTCTTGGATTTTATCGTGGCATAATTTGACAATGTTGCAAAATAGTTTTACTGAAGTTGTCTAATGATTGACATGACATAAGTGTCTTGTGTCATGACATAAAAACCTTATTGCAAACCACTTGTCATTCTTTTCTGCTCTTGAAAAATGTCGCAACATAAATTTCTTTGTCGCGATAGAACTTCTTGTCTTTCAGCCTTGCTTTATGTTGAGACATAAGTTGCAATGTTGCAACATAAAATACACTGTGTTGTGACAGTCTTTCGTTCTCAATTTTTCATCTTTTGTCGTGACATAGTTTTCTTTTGTCGCGAAAAAATTCTCTACCTCCATCTTTTCAACTTTGTTGCAACATTCTTTGCTATGTTGCGACATACTTTTGTGGTTCTTCTCAACCTCTGTCACGACAGTAATTTCTTTTGTCGTGACAAAGCCTCACAAAAGAGCATGATTTGTTGTCACGACAAACTTTTCTTTGTCGTGACATAGTCTTGGCTCACTTAATCAATAGATTCATCTCTTATGTCGATTGCATCAAGATGTTGTGACATATTTTCTTCTTTGATCTTTGTCACTAGCTGGATTGTTTGTTGCAACATTTACCTCTTTGTCGCGATAAACTTGTCTTGGCTGGTCTCATTTCTCTTCCATTTTCTGTCGCGACAAAAATTTCTTACTCTGCAGCTTTTATTGTCACGACATAATCTTGTCGCGACAGAGATTTCTACTTTCAGTTCTTCATTATGTCACAACATAAGTTTTTGTGTCGCAACATTCTTCTTGTAATTCTTCTCAACTTTTATCGCGATAATAAATGTCTTTGTCACGATAGAATTCACCTCAACCTTATGTTGTGTTTGTTATGACATAGCTTTGTCGCAACAGTTGAGTTCGCTCTTTCAATGTTGACACTGACATTTATGTCGCAACATTTGTCTTTTTTCGCAACAAAGATTTTATGCTGATTTTATTGAGATCCTATCGTGACATAAAATCTCTCTGTCACGACAGAGATTTCTACCTTGGCCAATTTTTCTGCTTTTCTTGCTGGAATTGTCATTTTTTCATTTAAAACATGCAAAACACAAAGTTGGTGAATATTCCATAATCCAGCATTCAAATGGCTCATAAACTTATAGAAATATGCCAGAAAATTGGATTAAAACTAGATGAGTTTAAGACTCATCAAATTCCCCCAAACTTAAAGTTTTGCTTGTCCCCAAACAAAGAAAAGAAAATTTGTTTGTCCTTAAACAATTTAGCTTTTTTTTTAAGGACATTTTTCCGTTTAATCCATAATTTGGTAGGATATATAAGTTAGTTATAAAATTATTTCTAAATATGTTTCCAATCTAGAATCAGGAAGATTTTCAATTAAGTCTACTAACAAACTAAATAATTTCTATAGGGTAAACAATTCAATTATTCAACCCTGATTTGTAAGTGTGTGATGACCTTCTCTCTTCTTCCTTGGCAAATCAGTTAATCTTCTAGGATAATACTCAGATAACATACTTCTCCTTTATTCTTTTAAGTCACATATGCTTGTTTTTCATATTAATCTCTACTAATATAAGCATATACCACTTTCAAAATCAATTAGGTCTCTTAGGCTTATAATGTGTGGCTTGGGTAATTGGGTAAATAATTGGACAATTTAGGCTCAATTTTACCTGCATCTACTTACAATCGACATATATTTGCCTTCAATATGCATCCTTGATTTTTCATTTGATGTCAACTCTAACCTCCCCATTTGGTTTGTGCATCTTTCTCGTATACTCTATTGTGGTATTTTTCTTGACCACATTCATACTGTAAATTCTTCTCACCATCTAAGAAGCTTTTCATTTTTCATCTTCTATCAGGGTTAATGGAATAGTGCAATGTTTTTCCTTTTAAGCTTCTAATTAATTCATCGAACTTGGGTCAAGAATCCCATACCAGCTGGCATTAAGGTACTGTGTGTCAACACCCTAAGAACTTAATTGTTCTAGGGAGGAAGGCTACAAGACCAAACTTATTCCACCTTGATACTTTTCTTTTCACAGCTTATTTTTCTCATTCTTCTCAACTTTCCTTATCTCAATTGATTTTCCTGTCTCAACCCTTCTTATCCTTCATTGTAATTTGAAATAATATTCCCCCAAACTTGTCATCTTCTATCATTGATGTATTTGTTATGTAATTTGGGAAAATAAGGTCTTTTACTATAGATTTATGTTTCAAGGGAGATCTAGCTTTCATTTGTCGGTCGATGATGAAATTGGCTATTGGCTCAACTAAGGAACTAAGGTGTATGCTTCTGCATATTATAAGGGTATGCTTTGAAAGGCTCAATCTTCCAAGAATGACCTATATCATTTCCTGTTAGTGGTATTGCTTAGGATTTCGCCTTGACTAATAATCTAATAAGTTCTAAGACATTTGGAGATTTCACTGTGATGGATTCCAGAAGATGCCCCTAATCTTAGCACAATTTGTTTCAGAAATACTTTTTACCATCTACAATGTTTATCATGATTCATAATACTAAACTGTTTACAAAAACATAATCATAGGTCTTATTTGTTCCATCAATCGGTTTCCATCTTCCTTATTCTTGAAGTTCAACACATTCATTAATATCCTTACAACTTTCTTCTTTCAGTTCAATTCATCTATCAAATTCTTGTTTGGTTCCTGAGTATGTTGCTATGTTATTTACAAGTTAAAAGCTTATTCCAATCAAACCATTCAATTCAAAGAGGTTTAACATAACAACTAGTCAATTTCATCAACATTCCAATTCTACCAAACAATTAACAGCTATTCAACAATTCAACCTAGGAAAACTGGTTTCTACATTATTCAACCAAGTTGTACTCTAAAAGTCATCAATTTCTACTTAGTTAAATTCAAGGAAAAAGAAATAAAATAGACACAGAAGAAGTGCAAAATGAGAATGGACACCAAGTTTTTGCAAAGGAATTTTTTTTTTTTAAGATTTCAGGTATAAGAGATTTGGTTACAAAGAGGGAAAAGGGAAGAGATAGTATGACAAGTTATTTCCTTCTTCTATCATGCCTATGGGGATGGTTCATATTCACTAATTCAAATTTGTAACTACCTCCAGAAGGGGAGAATTCAAGGATTTGGACTTGTGGTTGCTTGGACCTGCTTCCGTCTTTCACCAAGAATGCACTACCCATTAAAAGTGCCATCTGTTTAATGAGATCATTTTGCCTCTGCCCACTAGAGTTAAGAGTTCCCTTAAACTCACCCTAAGTAGAGTACATTTTGATCAAATTATTGTTGATCATGTCCAAACTTTATGTCCACAATTTCTCCCTATAGTTTAGGGTTGCTTCCATTTCCTTGTCCCTTTTCTTTATGAGGATCCTTATTTCTTTCTAATGTTCTTTATATAGGTATCCGAAGGCCTCTGCCTTTTGCAACATGTTCTTCTCCATGGGATCCTCTCTCTCCTTCATGATCTTTAGTAGCTCACTGTCCCTCCTGAGCTAATCTAAAAGGAAAGCATCTTCCCTAAGTTCTTCATCAGTTCTTTTTCTCTAGTTTCCTATATGCTCTTCCAATTTCATCTCTCCGGCTTAGTGCTTCCCTCCGCATTATGATCTCTTCTTTTAGCTCAAAGATCCATGTACTCATCCCCTCGAGTTAGAAAGTGATTTCACTAGTTGTCCCTTTCTTTCATCTCCCGTCTCATAGCCTTCAAAGATCTCCATCGCTTCAGATATTACCTACATGACGATGAGCTTTTAGCTTGCTCCAAATGATTTTTCTTTGAACTGAGATACCACAAAGCTCTGCTCAAACCTTCTTCCATCTATTGATGCTCTCAGTTCTACTTTCAAACTCAGATGGCTCTATTTCTATGTTCTCCGTCCTCTCTTCACCCCTGGGCTTCTTTTCCTTGCCTCTCATTTTAGGCCCCTTGATTATTCCCGTCAATGTTAGGGTGAGGTCTTAGGGCGTGCCCTCTTCCCGCCTCCCTCCGCAACCCTCCCCCCCAAAAAAAAAAAAAAAAAAAAAAACATAGCTTTGTGATCAGTGTTGGATGAGGTAACAGTCCCCTATAACCTCCTCTGTAATAGCTCAAAATTGAGTTCTCTATGATTTTTCCAACTCTGTACTTGTACCCCTTCAGGATGGCATACAAAAATACCGCCTCCTTTTCCTTGACTGTACTTAAATGCTTAGAATGTAAAATGACTAAACAGAGGAAATAAAACCAGACCTTGGCTTGTTCAGTCAACGACCTCTCGCAATGAACTCATGTGGGTTCTTCTTGGTGGCCTTCCATTTCCCTTTACCATCAGTCAACAGGTCAACAATCTTCTAAAAGTCTGGTTCTTTCACTAGTCTCTTGAACTTCGAACCATTCTTCCTCTATTTCAAATTGTAGGTTTGGTCTATCTACTCCCTGCTGAAGGATATCCATTTATTTCTGACATAAACTGTCTTGTCCTTTATTCCCACCATGTTTGCGTAGAATTCCTTCACCACATCTACAAAGCCAGGAGCCTTGTGCTCAAAGAAGAGATGTCATCCTCAATTCTCAATAATTTCTTGGAATGGTGAGATCCACTTGTTGAAGCCTCTTTCACCAATGAAATATTTGTGTTGCACTCATTCCCCAGTAACAGCTCCGTCAAACCATATTGCTTGCTTCTTCTCTTCCCTTCGCCTCGCCTCTAGCTTTCTTCCATCTCCTCTCCTCCCTTTCTAGCTTCAACTAGTTGCTCACCGTCTGCTTCAGCCTCTTCTTCTTCCTATTTAGTTTACTGAAATTTGGATCGTTTCTTCCTCCATCTCGGCATACTCTTCCAGCATTTTGTTCAAATTAGGAACAAGGTGCGATGGCTCAAACATGGTTAGAGTAAAATTTTTGGGAATCTAGGGTTTTTAAAAGGAGAGAAAGATATTTGGTGAAGAAAGATGAGTGGGTTGATGGTTTATGAGGCATGTGGCCTTTTAGTTTTCAAAAACTATTTATTTATAAGGCCAAATGTTTGTTGTGCCATCATTAAATGTCGTGACAAAACTAACCTAGGCTTTATTCCATTTTAAAATCTTATGTTGTGACATATTTTTTGCATTCAATTTAAGGCTAGGTAAGTCCTTTGTTGCGACAGAGCAAGAAAGTAGCGACATAAAAATATGAGGTTCAAGTGTACTTATGTCGTGACATAGAGAAACAATGTCACGACAAACACTTGTTTGCAAGATCAGAGTTCAAATTAACCTAACTTGGTCGCAACATAGAAAGTTAATGTCGCGACATAGAAATATTTTAGTTTAGGTAAAATAATGTCGCGACATATTTCCTCATAATTGCACAATTCACATTTTTCAATCAAGCAACATTCAAAACAATGTACATTCATTCATACCAATCAAAACATGCTTGTGAAAACACATCTAATCATCAAAGAATCTCAATTCAAGTATGAACAACTCATCTCATTTCTTCACTTGATATAAATCAACATGATGACATTCAGAGTATTCAAAGAATGAGAATAACAAAGCTACTAATTTTTTTTCTGCTCTACTAAATACATTCCCTTAAACTTCAACTATGCATTATCATTAAAGAACAAGTTAGGAAATTGGAAATACTCCTCCTTGTAGCATTTTATGCATAATCAGTTTGAGAGAGTGTGCTTTCTAAGAAAATCCATCTCTAGTACAACTTCATTGTCCTGAAAAATTAACAAAATTCAAAAAAAAAAAAATTCAAACAAAATTACAACTAAACTTCAAACACACAAAATTCAACAAAAGAAAGCCAACTGTTAAAATTAAAATTTTGCTTGGGTTGTCTCCAAAGAAGCTGCTCAATTTAATGTCTCTAGCTAGTCATTTGCTGCAAAATGTTTTCCTTTCAGCAAAATTCTCCTCTCTCTTCAAAATCCGGCACTAATCTTCATTTTTGTTTCTTCTAAGATAATGCTTCAATCTCTGACCATTCACTTTAAAACTCAATTTCTAGATCTCAATTTTTATGTCACCGCTCCAAAGGGTAAAAGGTTGCTTACTACTGTAAGGACCACTCCATCTTTACTTCAGTTTTCTTGGAAACAGCTTAAGCCTGGAATTGTATAATAGGACTTGTTCCCCTGCTTTGAATTCCTTCCTCAAAATCTTCTGATCATGCCACTTGTTTGTCTTATCTTTGTAGATTCTGGCATTATCATAAGCTTCATTCCTCAACTCTTCCAAGCCATTCATTTGGAGTAATCTTTTCTTTGGCAGCTTGAAAGTCACACTTCAATTTCTTGATGGCCCACATAGCTTGTATTCCAATTCTAGAGGGAGATGACAAGGTTTTCTAAATACAATTCTGTATGTGGACATTCCAATTTTGTATGTGCGCAACGGAAAGGTCCCTCTAGTAGAAGGGCATAGATTAGTTAATGAGTGCCCAGGCAGTTTCTTCATCAGGAGTCGGCGCATCCTCCTTAAGCTTGGCCCACTCCATTGGCTCGACATATGAACTACGCACCAACCTATCGGGGGGCCTCCGGGCACCATAAACAGGGAAAAGGGCCCGTCTAGCCTACGGTGGCGGTGCATCGATCACTTTGACAAGTGAAGCCTTGACAGACGTATCATCAATGTGGGGAAATTCTCCGCTTGAATCTTTCATCCTCCAACGTCAAGACAAGAGGCATCCCGGGCGGCACCCCCGATGGTCCCTTCCGAAGGTTTCGGGCAAACCACTTGACGCATCCCGTATAGCAACCAACAACGAGGTCACACATTTTAGCCTCTCTCTCTTGGTCAATCAAGCACCATCTGATTCATCTACCACACCTACGACAACCTTCGCCACCCGCATTTTTTCTTCCTCGCCACCTCTCGGGGGTAAGCTTAGGTCCCGTACACCAAAGGTAGATAATTCTCGAAAGCAACCAGGGCCTTGAACTGCCTCCGCGCTTAGAGATTTCTCCTCCGCGCCGACGAAAAGGTCTGAAAACAAATGCTCGCTCTCGACGACCACTGGGCAAAGGACAAGGGAAGAACAGCACCGTGTTGTTAAAATATCGCTTTCAATGGATATATCTAAGATTGGATTTTACGGATATATCGGATATATCGGAGATATATCGGTGAATATTTTTACATGAATATAAATATATCATAAATTAACAAAAATACTTTGAAATTCATGAAAATACTTTGTAAAAGTGTAAAAATGACATTAATAATGAAATATAGACATTGATATTACATTGCTATGGTCTTTCACCACTAAAATGAAGATCGATGTGGCTCCATTGCAACATTTGACGAAGGGATCCCATCTTGGTGAAGACAATACTCATACCAAGACATAGTGTTCTGATAATATTGATTATAAGATCGAACATGCCATACATAAATGTTTTGACTTGCACCCACAACCTCTCCATGGATAGGAAATTCGGGATTCACCCACATGCTTGTTCGAAATCCTTGTTGCATTTGATATGGAGTTTGGAATGGTATTTGTGCATCATGAGGATAGTTAATCATTCCATATTCACCAATGGAATCTGAAGGATGTGAAGAAGGCTGACCATAACTCACTATGTAAGAAGGAAAAACGTTGGCATCATTGGATGAATCACTGTATTGAGTGCCAATGCTAAATGATTCAAAACTAGCCGAAAACGAATCCTCATTGTGTTATGTCATCCTTCTTCGTCGACCTCTATATGGATTTCCAACAGCTCCAATACCTGGACCAGTGTTTGCCTGTGATTATATAGACTAAAACCTTCAAATTAACTTAGTTACAAGAGCCTTACAATTCTCTTGCATCTTAGTCTACTTGGAATTACTTGGATATAACTGATAAAGTTAGTTTATATTGCTTAATTTGAAAATGGTTTTAATCTAAGACACTGCAAGTGCACAGATCGTACAAGTAGTAAAATGGATGTAAGTCTAGATATCATTCCCATAGAAATTGACGATAAATTGGAATCAACTACCCAAACTACTTAAGGTCCACACTATTTGAACTTCAAATGAATAGTGATGGTTTAATCTAAAAGATACTAGTTCTAGACGATACATAGGAATAATAAAAATTTAAATGTTACAAAACAATCACACAAAAATAAAATAAAATAAAATAATATATTGCACAATGATCGGATCAATCAATTCTTTTTCATTAGAAATGAATTATCATCAAGGAGGTACTGTGAAACACCAATTCCTCGTGATTAATATGTATTACTCTATTCTCGTTGTCGATGTGGATTTTTCTGAAGATGCTCAATTTGTACTGATTTCCATATTCACTGGTTAGAGGCCCCTGCTTTTCTCAAAGACAAGAATCTAAATCCGCCTATCATTTTTGACCTTCTTGCAGACCGGTATTTTTCTTCATTATTTCACACTCCATTTCTTGATACCGCATTTCTCTTGCTTCCCTTTAAAAGTTATCGCAAATTCTACAACTCATCTAAGGTCTCATCATTAATCAATGTGTTCTTCCTCCCTGATCAGATGGTTTACATGAGATCGAACTCCTTTAGATTATTAAGGTGAAATCTCGATTATTTAGATTGATAAATGCTCCTCCAACATCAATTAGTGAGAGTGAAATGGAATTTATCGAAATGAATATTCAGAGCTAGCGTCATCACTGTAAATTAACATACCCACAAGTGAATGCTCCAAGCTCTCAGGAATCTCCAACTCTATGTCACGCAGAGGGCCTCCTGGAAATCAGAGCAAGAAACATTCCTTGAAATGGTATTCAGTACTACCATTGGGAACTAATCGATTCAAGAACAACATCAATCAAATAAACCCCAATCCAAGTATTTCTCTCTAGATTAAGCAGAAAAGACTGTAACTAATGGTAAATCCAATCTAGCGAAGCTGCGTTCTAAATACTGTATTACAACCAACAATAGATCATTGATCAGGTTCATCCACTGTAATTGTAATAGACTGAAAAGAACGGCTGAAATTGTCTAGACTCAGAAATTTCAAGCAAAGATTTGTATAAGAAAATCGGGAATTAAATCTCAAATTTCAAAGATTTCTACAAGGTTCACTGTTCAACTTAAAGAAAGAAAGAAAGAAAAAGAAAGAAAAGAAAAGAAAAATCTACTCTAAACTATACAATGAGTCCTTCTCCTCTCCCAGTTCTGGGTATTGAAGACGGAAGCTCGACTACTTTACTATTCTCAAAAAGTCTATTTATAACTGTCAAAAGAAAAAATGGGCTTCATCTCAAAAGCTCCAGGTGGATTTTACTAAAGAAAAAGCTCAGTCTACTGTCTCATGTCGCAACCTCAAACTGATGTCGGGACCTGGATTTCTCTTTCGCACTGTCAGCCATACCACAACTTCGGGCCGTGACTTGGTTCCTTGCGTACCTACTTCGGTATGGTCGCTGACATCACCATAGCTCGCGACCTTGCTGGCTTTCGCCTTCAAATTTTGATGTCGCGACCAAGCTCCTCCTTCCTTTTCTATCAAGATTCTACATCACAACCTCGCTTTAGGTTGCGACTGATTTTGTTGTCACCAATTTCGCCCGAAAGTTAGACTTCTTTCCCGTTGCATCGTGATATACTGTTTTAGGTCGCGACCACATTAAGTTGCAACCTTAATAATTGGTCGCGACCGCTTTTGATATTCCTTACTCTTCTTCTGGTCGCAACCTCAACTCTTAGTTGCAACCAGTTTCTTCATTCCACCCTCTATTCCAAGTCACTACCTCAAGATGATGTCGTGACCTCATGGTTGCTCTGTTTCTGGTTGCATTTGGGTCTCAAGCTGCGCAAAACATAGTCAGACTGGATTTTACTCAGTAGTTTCTTCAGTCGTATACCTGAATGATTGGTCGCAACCTCCTTTTGTCCTTCAACTCTATCTTTTAGTTGCAACCTCAAACCCCATGTTGTGACTTTCAATCCAGTTTCATGTTGCGACCTAAAAAGCACGTCGCGACCTCAAGTTGAGTCCTTCATTTAAGAACTAGTTGCAACTTCAATTTTTCTTGTAGAGACCTCATTTGTGGCTTCATCAATCTGATAACGCCGACTCAGATTGGCGCCACGACTTCGCTGTCTTCAATTACGCCGACCTCAGAGTGGTGTTATGACCTAAGATTCTACCTTGAATATTTATGTTGTCTTAGCCACTATTTCTTGGTCGCAACTTCTATTACTGGCTGCCTTGGTACTTCTGGTCGTAACCTCAATTTCCAGTCACTACTAGTTTGATAAAGCCTTAAATTTCTCTCTCAAGACTAGTCTTGGTGATGTCGTGACCGAAATAACCTGAATCGAATACTTCTCTTCGGTCGCTTAATTCAATTTTAAGTTGCGCACTTCATTTCTACTTCGATCGATTTTCAGTTTTGGCCGACCTTTCGACATTCAGAATTTTCTCTGGAAAAATTGGAATTTTGAGTAAGATATACATGTTTCTCTCGTGATATGAATCAATACTTATCTTGCAAAATACTTCCTCTTAAAAATGGATTAAAAAATCAAATGAGTTTTTTGACTCATTAATTTCCCCAAACTTAAAATTTTGTCATTCCTGCTAAAGAGGTGAAGAAAGAATTGTTGTCCTAAACAATTGAGCTTTTATTTTGTATGACATTTTTCCTCGATGCAAAACCACAACTTTATTCCACCTTGTAACTTGAAAAAGGAGATGGCAGCATTATTTTAAACTTCAGTTTCAACTGAGGAAAAAGGAATGGTTTCAACTTCTATCACAAATACAATGATGAATTCTGCATTTAAACAGTTCAGTCAACAGATTTTGTTCTGTGAGTGTGTGAAGGTCTTCAATCTTTTCTATCTTCTTGTTTAATTAGTTAATCTTCTGGGAATCTCCTTAAAAAATCAGTCAAGGTCCCAGGCTTGTTTTCATATCGACTCCACTACTGTAATTCAACCTTCATATCAAAGAGGTCTCGCTAAGTAATGTTAGGCTTAGGTAATTAGGTAAATAATTGGAACATTTTGCCAAAAATTACCCAGATTCCACTCTTCCTTTCTATCTAATCGCTTCTCTCACTTTTCATCCTTTCCTTCCTCAGAATCAGCATTCTCCTTAATCTTGGTCTGGTACATCTTTTTAATGGCATTTTGATTTGCTATCTGCACCTTATCAGAACAGTTCCCTTTTTTTTTTTTTTTTTTTGAACTCTTTTTGTTTTTCCTTCTAGGAATGGGAATAGTGCAATGTTTTGTCTTCTTAGGCTTTCTATCACTCTTAGAGAACTTTGGGCTAGGCACCCCATACTAGCTTGGTATTAGGTACTAGGTGCGAAACACTCTTTATGAGCTTAATTGTTCAAGGGAGATAGGCCATAAGACAAACTTATTCCTCTTTTCACCCGCTTTTTTTTCTCTTAGTCTTCAAGTCGTTTCTTCTCCTCCTTCCTCACAAAGAAATATATTCCCCCTAAACTTGTTTCTTTTTACAAAGAAACCTTTTTTTTTTTTTTGAAAACTAGGTAATTTGGGGTTCTGCCGGATTACACTACGAGGTGACTCGTGTTTCTAATTGTTGCTAATTGAAGAAATAAGGCTTGTTTAGCTCAAATCGTGACTAGAGTGTATGCCTTGCATATAGTGAGGGTAGCCTGAAAGGCTCAAACTTCCAAAGATGGCCTCTATCACTTCTTGTCAACTGTTTTTACCTAGGATTTCGCCTCAACCAATAATCTCACAAGTTCTAGGACCATGTATCCTCAATTGTGAATCTCCCAGAAGATGTTACTAATCCTTTTCAAAGTTTCAAGAATTTTACAGACCATGTGTACTGTTCTTTCAAGGCTTGTATTGACTCACTATTTATCTACACAGCTTCAATCATTTTATTTGTTCCTTTAGTAATATACATCTTCATATTTCTACAATTTAAACTTGATTTCAATTAATGCTGCAACTCCTAAATTCATTTTATTGATGTTTGCCCTTATTTTTCTTTAATTTTTGCCTTATTAAAATGTAATTGGTCATTTGGTCATTATAATGCATAAGGTTTAAAAGTATATAGATATTAATTTCTTGCGGACAAATAATGAATGACACAAACAACACAATTCATCATATCAGTTCATGAACCCAAAACAAAACACTTTGTTAAATAACTAGAATTTCATTTATTCAATAAATTCAAATATCAAACTCTCAATGCTGTACCTATACAAAAACTAATGCAAAAATTACAATAAAGATTGTATCTAATCAAGAGGAAAATTCTCTATTTCTTGATCTAGAACCTCGCTCTTCTTCCTAAAGGCTGTAGCCCTTCAATCATTCCTCATTGAATGTAATGTGCGCAGGAATAGGCTGATACGGAGCAGTCCCAACAAGGTGAGCCTTTTCCTTGCATCCTCTGTCTGAGTTCCTCTGGATGATGAGGGTTCTGGTTAACCCTTCTTCCAATTCCCTTCCCATCATCCATCTTCTTAATGATAGAGCGTATTTTGGAATCATGATTGGAATTCGCTGTCTTCCGACTCATTCCATACGCTTACATTCGGCACTCAACTCATCCTTTCTTCATCCTCTTTTTCTTCATTTTCATTGTTCATCTATCTCGTGTCTTCTCATCCTTTTATAGTGAATTTGGTTCTCAGGGAATAATAGCTCTCTAACTTTCTAATATTCCCAATGAATGAATTAAGTAAATTACTGATCCGAGCGCTTCGCTATTTCCAACATGAGACGGCCAAAGGAGGGGGGGAAAAGCCTTATGAAGTTTGATCAAGCTTTAGAGAGGCATTGAATATATTTTGAATTCCTCTTTGAAAATACGCGACTAAACCGGTTCCTTAATTCTGCTGAGTTTCGATCTGCTCAATGCCGCTTACGAGGTTCAAATGAAAAGTTTAAAACCTAATTTTATTAAGATTTGACACTTGTCATGACTCTGGGGCTTCGCTTTTGTCGTGGACTGAGATGTGGTCACGATTGCAGGAAATCGATATCACGACCTCGTTTCTTTTCTTTTCTTTAGTTATTTTTTGTCGTGGACCTAGTTTCAATGTCGCGACTCTATTCCTTCAACTTGTCATTAATGAAACTAGTTTCGGTCGCAACTTATGAATTGATGTTACACTGTAAATCTATATAAGCTCCAAAATCTATACTATGAATCGAAATTTTCTCATCAAAATTTTATCCATTCCTACTTCCAATATACTTATACAATCTATTAAGTACTAAGAAAATTTCCAAAGTTCTTAAACAATTCAAATTCCATCCAATACAATTCACCCAAATCCAATCAAAACAAGTACAATTCAATTCATATTCTTCATTCAAATATTCATCAAATCCATTCAACTATGCATCATATTCAAAATTGAAGCAAAAATTCAAAGAAAATTCCCCCAAACTTTCAATCATGCTATACCATAGACAAAATTCAATAGATTCAGAGAAGAGTATACTGCCCCCTTTTGTCTCTTGTGCAGATTGGAAGTTTGAATGTAGAGATTCCTTTTTGTGTACACTCTTATTGTCCTGCAAGAAACATACGTAATTTAAAGCAATAGTAATAAAATCACACAAAATTATTGAACAACTCTAGTATAAGAAGAATAAAAACTTAAAACAAACTGTGATATGGATTGCCTTCCACAAAGCTGCTCAATTTTGAGTCTTTAGCTAGACTTGCTGCTATGAGATTTTTGTTTCTCCAAATTTTTCTCACTCAGAACTAGGAATCATTTTGCACCGAATTCTCCCACGTATGCTTCAATCTCCTCGACCACTGACTTTGAATTCCTCGATTACTGTCTAAGGCCACGCCCAAAGGTTGTACTTCGATACTACACTGTGATATGGTCCACTCCATTTGATTTGCTTTCCCCGAAAGAGTTTTAGTCTGGAGTTGAATAACAGGACTTGATCTCCTGCTTTAAATTCTCTCCTCAAAATCCTTTGGTCATGTCATTTCTTCGTTTTATCTTTGTAAATTCTGGCACTATCATAGGCTTCATTCCTCAACTCTTCCAATTCATTTAGCTGGAGTAGCCTTTCTTCTTGTATGAAACTTGAAGTCAAAATTCAAATTTCTTGATTTCGCCACATAGCTTTATATTCTAGTTTAAGAGGTAGGTGGTGGTTTACCAAAGACAATCCTTGTATGGACATTCCAATGGGGTTTATAAGCAAATTCGTATGCCCATACAAGATCATCAAGTTTCGTGACCGTTTCTTCACCTGAGCTTACAGCCTTTCCAAGAATTTTCTTTATCTCTGCTCAAATCTCACGCTCTATTTGTTTGAGGATGATAGTTAAACTCATAATGTGTTTGATTCCCATATCTACTCATAAGCTTTATCAAACACTTTATTTGCAAAAATGGCTTCTCCATCACTAATGATAGCCTAGCCCCAAACTCGCCGTAATATTCTTGTAAAAATCCCACAACCGTATTAGCATCATTTTGGGACAAGCCGCCAACCCATTTGGATACATAACTACAACTAGAAGTATGTATACCCCCAAACGAAGATGGAAAAATGCCCCATAAAATCTATCCTCATACATCAAACAATCGTAAGACCCACCACCAGATACTCAGGAAGTGATTTACGCTCGCAGATATTTCCTATTCTTTGGCATTGATCACACAGCTTCACCCATTCAAAACAATCCTTGAAAATAAGAGCTAATAAAATCTCATTGAGAATTCCAGGCTGTTTTGTCTCCGCAAAGTGTCCTCCATATATGATGCATGACATTCATGTAAGATCTCGCTTTGCTCACTTTCTCTCGTACACACCTTCGGGCCACTCACACACTCTTTTAAACAATAGTCATCATCCCGCATGTAAAAACCCATTACAATTCTTAATTTTTTTCTCTCATGGTAGCCGAGTTCCTAAGTGGGCATAATCCCACATGCTAAGTAAGTTCACAATATCATCATACCAAGCAGGATCGGAGTGACGCTTGAATAACTCGCTTCATCCGGGAAAATATGCTATTTCCTTCTCTTCCTCTTGTACAGTAGGCTTTTCAATTCTCGACAAGTTATCAGCTATCATATTGTCACAACCCTTCTTATCTTTGATCTCTAGATCAAATTCCTGCAATAACAATACCCACCTGATCAGTCTTGGCTTTGCTTCTTTCTTTGCCATCAGATATTTAATTGCAGCATGATTAGTGTGGATAATGATATGGGACCCTAATATATATGGCCTAAATTTTTCACAAGCTAATATTATTGCTAGCATCTCCTTTTCAGTAGTAGAGTAATTTTCTTGAGCTTCATTGAAAGTTTTGCTGGCATAGTAGATGACCCTGACCACCTTGTCATTTCTCTATCCCAATATAGCTCCCATTGCATAATCACTGGCATCACACATGATTTCAAATTCTTTATTCCAATTTGGTTTTTCCATGATGGGAGATTCAACCAATCTTGATTTGATCTCTTCAAAAGATCTCTGACAGGATTCATCAAACTTGAACTTGGTATCCTTTTCAGCAGAATCTACATATATTTGAAGAATTCTTAGAGAAGTCTCTAATAAATCTTCTATAAAATCGAGCATGTCCCAGAAAACTCCTTATTCCCTTGATTGTTGTGGGTGGCATAAGATTCTTTTATATCGCAACTTTGCCCTGCCTCATCACTCCCGCTATAGAAATCACGTGGTTCTAGGACACCTTCATACTACAAAGTGGCATTTTTCCCAATTCAAAGCTAGATTCTTGTCTTGGCATCTGTGAAGTACTATCCCCAAATTATGCAGGCAATTTTCAAAACTGGACCCATACACTGTGAAATCATCCATGAAGATTTACAAATTTCTACCAACCGAGAATACGGACATCATGCACCTTCGAATGTAGCAGAGCATTACACAAACCAAATGACATTCTTTCAAAGCAAAAAGGGTCAAATGGCATAAAAGTATTTTCCTGTCCCTATGCAATGGCAATTTGGTTATATCCGTAATATCCATCAAGAAATGTATGGTGTGTCCTGCTAACCTATCCAACATCTGATCAATGAAAGGCAAGGGAAAATGATCCTTTCTGGTTGCAGTGTTCAGTTTCTAGTAGTCTATACACACCCTTCATCCTGTCACAATTCTTGTAGGAAAAAATTCATTCTTTTCATTTCTAATCACAGTGAATCCACCCTTCTTGGGAACCACATGGACTGGGCTCACCCAAGAGCTATCTGATACTACATATATAAAACCTGCATTCAACCATTTCAGCACCTCTTTTATGACAACATCTTTCATCACAGGATTCAGCCTCCTTTGGTGTTCAATAGAAGTTCTTGCATCATCATTCAAGAATATCTGTATGCGTATGAGGGATTTTACACTTTCATATCCCTGACATCAACACAGTAGTTTCAGATTTCCTCGTAATTTTTCTAAAGAATTTCTTTGCTTTTCAATTTCACAATGCACTGATATGATTAATGGTTTTCCTTTCTGGGTTCTAAGAAAGCATATTTCAAATGATCAAGCAATTCTTTCACATTAACCTTCGCACTCATCTCGTTCAGTAGCTGCTCCTTGCTGCACACATGCTCTTGACTATTTTCATTCAAACTCAAGACTATTTCTTTGTTTTACAAACTAGAAGGCAACAATTCATAGTCAATACTCTCAAGATACTAGAAATTCATCTCAATTTCATTGATAGAATGTTGAAGATTACAATCAGAATTCAATTCAACACTGATATGACTACTATTTTCTACAGCCATACAACTTCCTGCATCATTATTAGGTTGTTCCAAAACCTTGTTAAGGTTAAAGTGCACTGCTTCATCCCCTACCCTTAAGGTTAGTTCACCCTTTTTCACATCTATCAAGGCAGCTCCAGTTGCTAAGAAGGGTCTTCCTAGAAACAGAGGAACTTGGGTATCCTCTTCCATCTTCATGATTACAAAATCCACAGGGAAGATAAATTTCCCCACCTTAACAAGCACATCTTCAAGAACACCTTCTGGTTGTGCCATGGATCTATCAACCATCTGCAATGTGATTGCTGTTGGGGTGAATTCCCCCAAACTCAATCTCTACACCACTGATAGAGGCATCAAGTTTATACTAGCACTAGAATCACATAAGGCCTTCTTGAATTCATATTTCCCAGCAGAACAGTGAGCGCTTAGGTCCCTCTATCTTTCCTGAGCTTTTGTCAGATGAATCATCATAGTGGAGGCCAGTTCACAATTCCTTCCTCAAGAATCTTCCTTTCTTGCTCACAAGATTCCAAACTTAAATTTTGCTAATTTGGCATTTGATTGATTAGTTTCTATAAAGGGATATTCATTTCTATTTTCTCAAGATAACCCAAGAATTTAGAAAAACTCGTCTTCCCTCCTCGTCTCTAAGCCTGAGGAAATACAACCATGGTGCAAGTCATAGCTTTCTCCTTCTTTTTTGCTCACAAATTTTCTCGTGTTGTTCAAGATGTGCCCGTTTCCTTGTTTCATAAATTTTCTGCATGTTCTTCTCTTCTTCCTTCCGCTTTTCCATTCTTTCAATCCTTTCCTTCCTTTCTTTTTCTCGGGTCACAGCCACCCACTTCTTTCCACTTCTCAACTGAATTGCCAAGGCAGCCATTGGTTCTTTTGGGTGTCACTTGGAATGTACCCTTGTTCTAAGTTCTCGTATATTCAAATAACTACCCTACTCGGGTTTTCAGTTCTTCAAACAGGCACCCGTATTCTTTCCGAAAACTGAAAGTATTGGGGATTTGAAAACTCTCTAAATCAAATAATTTTTGTTCATGAAGGTAAAGTGTCTCTTGTTGTCCCTCATGAACTCCGCAAAGATCTCGATCTTCAAAGGGTCGGGCCCTTCTTCCACCCCGATAGTCATTCTTGTTTTCTTTCCCCGTCGTTTGGAACCTAGGTGCGATATCCGCTGTGGATTCGCTCTCTGTTTCGGGACCCAGTCCTCTACCATATGAGGCCTCATAAGTTCCCAAGGCCGGATTATGTGTGTGCAGGTTTGGATTTTGGCTTGAAATGATAGCTTTTCGTTCATTCATATATCAGCCTCAACCCCATAGAATCTTCTCGCTGGCACCTGCCACTCTTCTCATTCTCTCTTTCCATCACGCCCCACCCCCATTAGCAAGAGTGCAATTTTCTTTCCTGTCATTCATCCTCGTGCATGATTGCATCTTAGCTTTTTTTCCCCAAGTACCATTTGGTTAGCTCAATGACTCACTCTCTTGCTCATTGCTTGCTGAAGTTTCCAAAGGGAGCTCTTCTATGTTGCATTTGCTAACTTGATCGATTCGCTCCTCTCACTTTTTCTAATGCTCCACATTGAAGAAGCATCAATGATACATTTTGAAGTATCATTCAGAGAATGATAAACTATGTCCATTTGAGTCTTCAAATCGATCCCATAAGATTGACACTTTCAATGTACTGAACCTTCCTGCAAATGCATAAGCTCTCATCTTCCCTTTGTTGGAATACTATGATTTCCTTCTTTTTCGTATGGTGGATGCAGGAAAAGAACTCACTACATGCTTCCACCACTTCCGGCATCGTTTGAACCATATGGTAAAGACCAAACATGGTCGTAATATCTCTTAATAAAAGTGAAGAGATGCAATTTATTACCTCCGTCACACCATTAAGCTTCATCGTATTTTGCCATCTTTGAGGAATCTACCCAGTGCTCGTTTGTGGTCTTCAAAATGGGATGGCAAGAAACTATCTGCCACCATCACAGGATTAAGGTCGGTTTTGCTGCAGTTACTGCATCTACAGAGTCATTCATTGCAGAGTATTCTTCTTAAATGACAGGCCTCCAGAAGTCCTCCATTGTGTCTTGCATAGGAGGCCTCCTGCCGTCCTTGTTCAACCTGTTCGGTCATTTCCTTTCATCTTCCATGGTTGCTTTCGCTCTTAGTCTTCCCAAGCTTTCCTTAATGTCTGCTCAACTCAAGATTGCAGCAATTGTCCCAGTCCTGCCATGCATTAAAGAACCTCCTGAGATTGAAATAACCTTAGATTAATGAAACCAGTGGAACTAGAAATATTTTCAATATGTTTTTTTTTTAAAGATCAGTAGCTTGTACAACCACTGCTTGTAAAACTGTTTTTTTTTTTCTTTTCTTTTACAAAATTTAAGAAAAATGTCCAAAGTAGCATTTCCTCTTGTCGACATTGATCCATTCAATCTTCCTAATCCCAATACACACAAAACTTGTTTGCCCTGATTATATAGATTAAAACCATCAAATTAACTTAGTTACAAGAGCCTTACAATTCTCTTGCATCTTAGTCTACTTGGAATTACTTGGATATAACTGATAAAATTAGTTTATGTTGCTTAATTTGAAAATGGTTTTAATCTAAGACACTTATGTAAGTATGATCAGATAAGTAGTAAAATGGATGTAAGTCTGCATATCATTCTACGTAGATTGGCTTCCATAAATTGGAATCAACTAATTCCAACTATTTCTATGTCCACACTATTTGAACTTCAAATGAATAGTGATGGTTTAATCTAAAAGATACTAGTTCTAGACAATACAAAGCAATAATAAAACTTAAATGTTAAAAAACAATTACACAAAAATAAAATAAAATAAAATAATATATCAGACAACATCGATTGAATCACTTTTCATTTAGAATGGAACAATGATCAAGGAGGGTACCTGAAATGTACCAATTCTCTTAGCCAATATGTATTACTCATATTTTGTCAATGGATGGATTTGTCCAAGATGCCTCAATTTGCAATTCAATTTCCATATTCACTAGTTAGAGTGTCTCCGTTTTCTGGAAGACAAGAATCTAACCAAATACTTGTATTTTTGATCTTCTCGCAGACTGTATTTTTCTTCAATACTTCAACACTCATTTCGAGACTAATGTAGCTTTCTTACTTCCCTTTTAAAGGTTACTGCAAAATTTCTACAACTGAATTGATGTCTCATCCTTTAAATCTAATGGTTCTTCCCTCCCTTGATCGATCTCGCCTACGAGATTTGGGAACTCCTTAGATTAAGGTGAACATTCGATTATTTAGATTGATAAATGTCTCTCCAAATATCAATTATGAGTGAAAAGGGAATTTATCGAAATGAATCTTCAGAGCTTAGCAGTTCATCAATGGTAGTCTAACATACCCATAAGTAAATGTCTGTGCTCGTGAATCTCCAACTCGTGGCTCACGCGCAGAGCACCTCCCTAATCAAACAGCAACATTCCTTGAAATGGTATTCAGTACTACCATTGGGAACTAATCGATTCAAGAACAACATCAATCAAATAAACCCCAATCCAGGTATTTCTCTCTAGATTAAGCAGAAAGATCAGAATCAACGGTAAATCCAATCTAATGAAGTCATGCTCAAATACTGTATTACAACCAACACAGATCATTGATCGTGTTCATCCACTCGGGGATCGTAATAGACCAAAAGAACGAATTCAAGAAATTTGTCTAGACTCAATTTGTGCAGAAGATTTTGTATAAAGAAAACTAAATTAAATTCAATAGATTCACAACGTCATCGGCTCAAATCCGTAAAGAAAAAAAAGAAAGAAAAAGAAAATAAAAGAAAAGAAAAGAAAAATCTACTCTAAACTATACAATGAGTCCCCTCTCCCCACTGTATTGGAAGACTAAGCTCGACTACTTTACTTCATTCTCAAAAGTTTGATTATAATCATTAAAAGAAAATGGGCCTCATCTCAAAAGCCTGTGGATTTTACTTAAGAAAAGTTTGCTCATTTGTGCCATGTCGCGACCTCAAACTCGACATGTCGCGACTGGATTTCTCTTTGCACTCGCTCAAATAGGACTCCGATAATCAGCTTCTGACTTGTCTGCACATGAGAGGCAGTGGTCGCTACATCAATTATAGTCGCGATCTGCTACTTCTTTTATTTTCACTTCATGTCACTATAGTCTCCATGTCACACCTGCTCCTCCTTCCTTTTCATCAGATTATGCATCACAACTTGGGCCAAAGACCGATTTTGTTGTCACCACTTCGCTCCAAAGTTAGACTTCTTTCCATGTTGCATTGTACGTCATACCCGCTTTAGGTTAAGTACCACATTGCTCTTACCTAACTTTAAATGGATTTCTTTTCAGTCGACCTGTAGTTTTGACTCCGCTCGCATTTCTTCGTGTCGCGACCGAAAGTGATTGGTCATGACCTCGATTTCTCGTTCGCTGCTCGACTTGCTGCGACTCAATAAATTATATCACCACTGACACCCCACTCTTCTTCCATCGCAACCTCAAACTCTCTTAGTCAGTAACCCCGCTTCTTCATTCCACTTTCATTCCGTCACGACCTCAAGATGATGTCGACCTCATGGTTGCTCCGCTTTCTCGCCGCATTTGAGTCCCTGTTGCTCAAACGTAGTTGTGGACCGGATTTTTACCGTTGTTTCTTCCAGTCACGCACTCTTTTCAGCCCTTCCAACTCCTTTCTCTTTAGTTGCAACCTCAAACCCCATGTTGTGACTTTCAATCCAGTTTCATGTCACGACCTGAAAAGCACGTCGCGACTCGTTGAGTCCCTTCATTTAAGAACTAGTTGTAAATTTCAATTTTTCTTTAGAGACCATTTAGGGCTTCATCACCACAACACCCACACTCATCAAGGTCACGACCAGCTATCTCAGACTGGCTGCGACCTTTAGATGGTGTCAAGCAACCAAGATCACCTGAATATTACCGTCGTTTTAGCCATCATTTCGGTCGTAACTTCTTATTACCTGGTCGCTGTACTTAACAGAACCTCAATTTTCAACATGACTAGTTTGATAAAGCCTTTCTATTTCTCGCTTCAAGACTAGTCTGTAATACGCTTGGACCCTGGAATAATTTGAACTGATTGAGCCTTTGCTCGCAACTCACTCTGCCATAATTCTTACTTCGCTGGTGACTCCGATTTCTTCCCGGGTTTTGCTGGACTCGATTCTGGCCAGAATTTTCGCAAACACCTATAAGATATCCATGTTTTGGTACAAGGAATCAATACTTATCTTGAAAAATGGATTAAAAATCAAATGAGTTTTTTTACTCATCAACCAGCTCTCCTAGACCCATGGTTTCATCTGTGTGGCATGTGGAATCTTCACCAAAGGAATGGACCTAATGGATATTCACTGTTGTCAATTTGTATCATCCCACCATCATTTCCCGCATCACTACCATCATTGGTCCCCTCTCCTCTTGAAAGCCATCATACCAGAGAAGTACAAGAAAATAGGTCTACTAATGGTTCAACACTGAACTATAGAGGATTGAGAAGTATGCAAGCCAAATGAGGCTCCTGGGCCTCGACCGAAACTTCTACTCATGAACTTCTTCTTATAAAACCCGCCTCAACATCTACACCTGCTTCGAACATTCACATCAATTCATGGATCAGATTTCCATTTTATCCATCATCTAAATGGAGGTCTAACCTTATTGAATAATCGATTATCCTTCACTAAACTCCTACTTAAAATGTCAAGTAAATCAAGGTAATCTTTTTCGGAAACTTTATCAGTCTCTGCTTGCATATCTTGTATCTTTAGTTTCATGTTTTAGTAACAAAAAACTAATTGTTGAAGCCAAGGGTAAGCTAGCCGATTTCTTTGTTTTGTATGGATCAAAGCAAATGTGCTCCAATTTTTCTCACATGCTGAAGATGATGTTATTTGGGAATGAACCTTAAGGGCCAAATTTCTTAATGTGGGAGCGTGGTTTCCATACATGAACCACCATTCCGTCGCGCAGAATAAAAATTACTAACATTCAAAATCTAATAATAACATGGTAATTGACTTTACTAAACTGCACGAGAAACAACACCACCAGAACCATTAAACTCTGATGCTATTGTCGCCGATCACCAACTTCTTTGGCATCTCAAACATTATAAGCTATGAATTCAAAATGAACTTGACAAATCAATACATGGGCAGTAACCAAACAAATTGACCATTAATTCGAAATATAGCTTATTACTGTACTCTCATTTCCGATATTACCAAGATTCCACAAAGAGCAAAGAGATAATTTTCCAAATACTTCATGAACAACTCTGGGAGCAAATTTTTGCATATCACTACTAACCTGTGTCTATATTGAAATCTGATTAAGATAATATGCTACAAAAGTGATTTAGAATTATACGTGATGTTGAAAATAATATGCTTTAAAAGTGATTGTGATATGAATACACCCACAGACAAAGAGGATGTTGGGGTTTATCTCAACGATCTCGCAAGGATGTTTTTAACCCATTCTTCGTTTCTTTGAGTGCATGTAAAATTTGCTTCATCACTCGAACTCAACTCATACATAAAATGGCATTGTTGGGACGATTTCGTAATCAACAATGCGAAGAATTGTATATGTGTCGCGATTGACACTAGTTGAGGACTTCTCCTGTTGATGGATGATTAAACATGAGTCCTTTAACCTCACGCCTAACGGTCGTCCAACTAAGCTCAGGAGAAGCCCATTCATCAGCCACAAAGATCTTCCTCAAATCACCTCTTCTTTTTTGAAGACTAGCTGTACATGTAATTTGTCGCAAATCTTGTTGTTCTCGATCGATAATAATTTCCACCGCAAACCTTTCTCATTGTTGCAAGCAACCAACCATGATTGTACATGAAGTTGGGGATCTTACATGCATTGGTAATCAAGTTAGAAACCCTTTCTCGTTTACAAATATCTTCAAACATAAGGTCGATGCAATGTGCTGCACATGGAGTCCAATATAAATTGTACTTCTTCATTAACAATTTCCCAGCCTTCACTAATGCTGATCCATTGTCTGTAACAATTTGCACAACATTTGCTTTTCCAACATCCTTTATCACGTCCTTCAACAAACCATAAATCTATTTGTTGTCTTTGATATTATCCGATGCATCAACAAACTTAAGAAAAATTGGCTTCCTTTACAATATACCATGAAATTAATGATGCTTAATTTCGTGGAACCAATCCATCCATTACCCATAATTGCGCACCCATAGGTCTTCCATTTCTCCCTTTGGAGATTCACATAATCTTCCATGTCTTTATACTCCATATCTAAATATTTGTTTTTGATTTCATATGGAGAGGGTGGCTCTATTCCCATGCCTACAAGTTAAAGTAAATAATTATATGGTTTGCAACTATAAAGTAAGACAATAACAATGTTATTGGAAATTGAAAACGACCACATACCAACTTGTCGTGCACCAACAATCATGTTTTGCTATGAGAGTTTGCTTACAGGCGCAACACTCCATTACATATGAAGAATTTACTGATTAATCGGCTCATCGCTTTGATTGTACTCTCCTTAAAGAGATTTCTTAACACTCTTTTGTCTCATTCCAAGATTTGTCTAATGATGGAGCAAGAGGTTATGGATCCGATTGTCTCACACTTCCTGAGATCTTTGCACTATTGATCACAAGATGTAATATAGTGACTCTAATATAATAAGACATATAGTAAAGGCTTTAGAATCACGATACATACACTGGAATTTTGAAGTAGATTTGACCACTTCTTTGCCCACGCAACCTGCTCAAGAGGTTTCATTCATCACGCCAGCTTCGATGCACCGACATGTCGCCAATGTCGCCCCCCTGGGCCGAAGTTCATGTCGCCTGACATATAGACATCATCATCTTCCTCCTCATTTTCCCTATTATCATCACCATCATCATCAAAGAGATGTCTATGGCTACCACCCATCGCGGCCTCTCGTAGTTCAGCATCACTTCTTCAATATTCGCAGCTTTCTTTGCTTTGGCTTTATTCCTTTCAACCAAAAGTTGTCTCATTTCTTTTTTAACTTCGGGAGGCACATTAAGACACTTCTTGCTATTTGAGTGGGAATCTGTATGTAATAAGTGAAATTTAAACCAAGTAATTCCGCCACTTTTAATGACCATACCACAAAAATTGCATATGATGCAATTTCTGCTCCTTTCAATAGGTGTACAATATTTTCAAGTAGGATCACGACCTCCAGTATTGCTTCCACTTCTACTATCCATCCTATTAACTTGGCCACTGTAACTAATTCATGTCTATAATCTCAATCTATATATAAAGTTGCATCAATTCATATTACATTCATTAACAAATTTTTATATTTCATCTTCATAATCTCAATCTAAATATGAAGTTGCATTAATTATCATAATTTAAAGAAAATGTATATTTCACAAATTTTGATATTACACAAATTTGTAAATTAATAATTAACAAATTTTTATATTTCATATTCATAATTTCAATCTATATAAAGTCAGATATCATACTTAAAGAAAATGCATATTCCACAAATTTGTTAATTAATACTAACAAATTTTTATATTTCATATTCATAATCTTAATCAAAATATAAAGTTGCATTAATTATCATAATTTAAAGAAAATGTGATATCTCCACAAATTTGTTAATAATAATAACAAATTTTATATTTCATATTCATAACTTCAATCTAAATATGGTTGCATTAATTATCAAGTAATTTAAAGAAATGTATATTCCACAAATTTGTTAATTAATAATTAACAAATTTTTATATTTCATATTCATGAATCTAATCTAAATATGAAGCTGCATTAATTATCATACTTAAAGAAAATGCTATTATTCCACAAATTTGTTAATAATAATGAAACAAATTTTATATTTCATATTCATAATCTCAATCTAAATATCAAGTTGCAAAGAAAATGCATATTACACAAATTTGTTAATTAATAATTAACAAATTTTTATATTTCATATTCATAATCTCAATCTAATTATGAAGTTGCATTAATTATCATAATTTAAAGAAAATGTATATTTAATAAATTTATATTTATATCATGAACTTAATTCAAATATAAAGTTGCATTAATTATCATAATTTAAAGAAAATGTATTACAATTTTGATATTACACAATTTGTTAATTAATAATTAAGAATTTTTTATAGCTTTTAGTATTCATAACTCAATCTGGGGAAGATAAGCTGCAATAATGACTGTTAATTTTTAAAGAAACATATATTTCACAAATGGATATTATACAAACTTGTTAATTAAAGACTTAATTATCTTTATATTTCATATTCATAATCTTCAATCTAAATATGAAGTTGCATTAATTATCATAATTTAAAAGAAAATGTATATTTCACAAATTTGATATTACACAAATTTGTTAATTAATAATTAACAAATTTTTATATTTCATATTCATAATCTCAATCTAAATATAAAGTTACATTAATTATCATAATTTAAAGAAAATGTATATTTCACAAATTTATTAATTAATAATTAACAAATTTTTATATTTCATATTCATAATTTCAATCTAAATATAAAGTTGTATTAATTATCATAAGTTAAAAGAAATTATGTTTTTACAACATAAAATATGCATAATATATGTTCATATTTCATTTTCATAATCTTAATCTGTAAAATGATAGAATTAAATTAAACCTTAATCTAAATATAAACTAAAATTAAATCTTATCCTAAATATACACAATCTTAATCTAAATATAAACTTAAATTAATTACTAAATTGCACAAATGTAAAAAAAAAAAAATTTGATTAACATGGAAACATACCTTAAGTTGTAGAAATTATGTATTAAATGAAAGACTTAAACACCAAAAATTGACAAAAATAATATTCTCAAAGACTTTGCAAAAAATCAAGAATTGTTTGAGAGAGAATGGATGAGTTTGATATGAAAACTAGTGATTTTAGGGCTATTTATAGATTTTTTTTCGGAGTCAAACTAGCCATTTTTTTGGTCAAAAACCCTTTAAAAATGAATTTTGGTCATGGATTCCAGATTTAGATCAAATCTCGACCGTTAGATCTCGGGATGAAGCTGCTATAAATCAATATACTAGATCAAGTCAAATATTCAAAATCCACTATCAGATCAAAAACATAGTCGTTGGAATCAAAGGGATTCAAATCTGGCCGTTGGATCAACACGGATTGAATTATGGCCGTCAGATAAGCTATTAGCGGTTGAAAATTTTGAATTGCTGAGACAAAAACAAAATCTCAACCTTCCACGTATCAACAATTTCTGGCTGTTGGATAAAAAAAAAAAATCAAAGGAACCAATTAGCCCGATATTGGCCAATATATCGGCGATATCAGCCGATATATAAGCCAAAATGATTTTTATTTTATTTTTACATTTTTCTGCACACTGCAAATTTTACCGATTTTGAGTCCAATATGTCGGTCCATAACCGATATATCGGTGATATTGACCGATATTTTCCGATTTTTCCCTGGATCAACTATCGTTTGCTAATATCGTGTCGGGAAGGCTAGACACCCAAAATATTGATGATATATCATGACATTTTCGTCCATGACAAGCATTATGCAGGGGAAAGGATTGGCGCCCAATCTTTCAGGTTCTTTGTAGATAGAAGGAGCATGTGATGGCGCTCCCTCTCTATGATCTCCAGTAGCCAATAGATGAGATCTACCCTCGCCTTCTCCACCTAGTTGACCAGTTGGCCTCGTCTACGCCTATCTACAAATCATCAAGAATATAGGTATGTTAATACACCCACAACCTAAGGAAGTGAAAGATGAACCAAAACAGGAACGAAGACAAACCCGAGAACGTAAGGGATTTATTCAGATCGAAAAGAAGCCTTGGAGAGCTAGGGATTTCATACCACGAGCCCTTAACCAAGACGACCCCTTTAGCCTCCGTCTTAGGGGAGTCAGGGAGCTCGGTTACGAATTGCAACAGGATCTGTGGTCGATGAGGACAAAGGCCTGGGGCCCCAAGCTTTTTAAAGTGTAACAAAGCATATCTCCACCATTGAGATATCCATCTTCAGAAAGAGAGTTTAGCACATTGTAATTCCATTAAAAATCCAAAAAGCATTTGGATGTACGAGAGGTAGGGAGGTGCCTAGGTAGTGGTGAACCGGTCACCAAAGGATGGAACCAGGGAGGCGAAGCCATTAGCAACCGCCCCCATGTAAATAGACTAAGATTATTTCGCTCCCAAAAGTCGAGGTAATTGTCGCTCAATGGGTCTCAGACTCCGATTTCCCGGCAGAATTCACTGGGCCAGACAACCCCGCCTCCTATAGACATGGCAACAACTAGACTACTTGTAGTAGGCGTTCCCTGGGGTACCCTTCCTAGGCCCAACCTAACTAGTCGAAACCTCTTCATGACCTCTTGTCATTCTACATGTAGATAAAAAAAGGGGGAGTAGAAGAAGGGGTCAACTTGAGGTTCACAAAGCAAAAAGAAAAAAGAAAAAAAATAAATAAAAGAAAGAACATTCGAAAGAAAAAAGAAATCTCCCATGGGGATTTGAGGATCCACCATAGATAAAACCTAAAGAAAGTAAATCAAAGACCTTTGTGAAAACTAATAGAACACCTCTAACCATGGAGACACTCAAGCAAACCAATGGTGCGGAAAAGGTTTGAGTTGCAAATACTCACCGGAAAATCAAAAGTCGTCGAAGAGTCAAGAGGAGGATGAAGTACAGGAATCAAAAGAGAAAGAAAACCTTTTGAGAAAACGTAAAAGAAACCACTATTGAGACCATGATCCCTATTTATAGGGGAAGGAGGTTGACAAACGCATTAAATGCGCCATCAGAACAAGATGCATAGAATGCCCATCGGGAGGCGTGCGTCTCCTATGGGCCTTGAACACACGCAAGCGTCGCCTCCAAGTGCATTTAATGCACTAATTGTTTTTCACAAACCTTTTAACTCTCAGCATTCAACATTTGAAACCCACGATTTTTCCCATTATTGAAATAGCACAAAGCTCCATAGCTGAAGGAAAAGAGAGTGCGTGGTACCATGAATCTCACGGATCCGTTGCTGTGGGCCCGGAGTTCGGCGGGCTGTGTTTTAAGCATTAGTCAATTCCTCCTGTTAGGTGGACATATAAATGGGAGATACATAAGTCATTTCGGGGAAACGAGACAAAGCAGCCGAGAGCTGCTTGAAGCGCGACTGCTGGACTCAAGTCCTCAGCACAGAAGCCATTCTACCCTCTGTGAGAATTCTGTCTCCACTTATGGAAAGTATGTTTCGAATAAGCACCTAGAAGCGGAAAATCCGTAAAAACGATATTATCAATGAATTTTCCAACTTCCGAATCCCTCACTCCTCGGAGAGATAATCCTAGAAAAGGGAAAAATAATCCTCGATAAGGAAGAACTAGTCGTTAATAAGGAAAAGAAGATTTCATCCCTTAAACTAGGAGATAAAAATCCTACTGAGAAGAAGGAAGGAGAGGGATTTTTATGACCAGAACTCTATAAATGAAGAATCACTCTATTGAGAAAATATAAACAATTCTAATTGCTTCTATTCTCTTCTCGAATCTCCGCGTTTTCAGCGACTTAATGTCGGAGAGGCAATCGACCACCACCTCCGAAGCGTCTTTTGCGGGTTTTGTCACATTCTTATTTATTGATGTTTAGGAAATCGACGATCAAGAACCCATAATTTGGCGTTTGAGGATCCGATTATCAAAATTCCAACAGCACTTTGCTGCTCTTTTTTTTTTTTAATTTTTCATCTTCTTCCAAAACCTACCTTGCTTTTATTTTTATTTTCCAGAAAATGGGTGACTACGTCTCTTTATATATAAAATTATTACTTTCAAACATCTCATATTTTCTTTTATTAAAATATAGAAACGGTGGAGCTAAGGGGGCCCGAGGGGCAACACTTTCCAAGCGTATTGCAACAAAGCCACTCTTTGGATCCATTTTCCAAGTAGGTTTAAAAATCTGAGCTAACGTAAAGTTAAGAAAAGCCCGAGGGACATAGAGAGGCAAAGGGGTCAAACTCAATTGTCTCCTTTCATGATTTTTTTCTATTTTTTTCTTCCCGATCACATATCCTCATTTCTTCTTATTTACATTTTCAAACGTGAAGCAACAAGCCACACTTTGGTCCATTTTTCCAAATTAGGTTTAGAAAATATGAGATAATGTAAAAATTAAGAAAGCCAAGGACATAGGGAGACGAGATTGAGAATTCAATTGTCTCCTTTCATGATTTTCTATTTTTTTCTTTACAAATGCATATCCTCATTTCTTCTTATTTACATTTTTTGCCATGAATATATATATATATATATATATATAGAGAGAGAGAGAGAGAGAGAGAGAGAGAAGAGAGAGAGAGAAAGATAGAACCAATATAATAAAATTATATATTTATTCAATAAAAAATCATGATTTTTAAAAGTATTGTTATTGCATTAAGTTAGTCAACTTATTCTCTTTTTTGGGATGTTTTATATTTTTTCTATCTGTTGAATTCGTGGAGAATTGAAGTTAAATTTTAAATGTTTAAAAAGCATGATACTGTTGAACCTAAATCTTATAGGTTGATGCTAGCTCTTCAATTTAAATCCCATATAAAGAGGTTGTTAACTATTGTTTTCCCCTCCATTACTTGCTAAGTAGGCAACAACTTTACTAAAATGATTTTTGAACGTGTTTTCGAGTTTATAAATATGGAAATTGGTTTTGCTTCTACGAACACCTTAACATAAATTTAAGTGAGATGATTGAGGTATTTCTTAACTTAACTAAATGTCTCAAGTTTGAGCTTTGGGAATACAATTGTATTCCGTGATGGAGATTTATCACCTTAGTGATTTATTCCAGTTCGAATGAAAATTAGTTTAGACATGATCTAACTTAAAAGATATTTTTTACGTAAACATGGACTCAGGAACTCCATAAAATGTTGGAATAAATGACATTCATTGTCATTTACTCCTTGAGGAGTCCAAAGGGCAGGGAGTTTTATTCAGATAGAGGCGGGGATTTTATTGAAATAAACTGGCATTCAATGTCATTTTACTCCTTGATAGTCATAACGTTGGCTTGCCAAATGTTTCCTGAATGTTAAGTCTCACCTTTGCTTTATAAGGTGAGACTTCCCTTATCAGTGTTATAGTTTTTCCTTTTGGTTTGCCCTGGTTCATCAAGAGTGTAATTGTTTGGGTGATAGCCTCGAATGAGTTTCGGTTCGCGGAGCGGTGTCTAGGTGATAAGTCTTGCTTGTCGTGGGTTGTATCTGGGAAACGAGCGACAAGTGATTTCTCAGTACCCCGGGGGGCAGCGAATGTGTTTTAAGAGATCGTGTATTTGTGAGGCTCGGCTTTTTAAGTATTAATTTATTTACGGGTTTTGTTCTTGCAATATTCTTTCTCCTTGAGTCTTTACTTTTTCTCTGCAGCAATCCTAATGCTTAGGTCTAACAAGCTTAAAACAGATTGTTCTTGGAAAAAAAAAAAAAAACAGGAGTTGGTTGGTCGGAGAAGAAGAAGTCACTGAAAAAAAAAAAAATTTGGAAAGGAAGAAAAGAAAAAAAAAATTTTGAAAAAAAAAAAAAAAAACCCTCTTATATTCGCTGAATTATAAGAGAAAAAAATAAAACAAAAAAAAAAAAAAGGTTACCAAAAACGTTGGTTTCCATTTTGGTTTTCGAAAAAAAAAAATTTTTTTTGTTCTTTAACGAAAAAAAAATATTTGTGATTAGTTTTGAGAGAGGGAAAAAATAAGTAAAACCTGTTTCTAGTTTGAAAGAAAAAATTTCAAAACTTCATTTTACTGGTTTTGAAGGAATTTTAAGAAAAAAGAAGGAAAAGGTTTTTGTCCCCTTGGTTTTCTAGTTTACACGGAAAAAATTAAGGGAAAATACAATAGGAAAGAAAACCTGTGTTTGTACATGGTTTTATTTTGTTCAAGGAGCATATTAGGCGCTTGTGAACCCAGCACTGGATAAAAGGAGGGAGAAGCCAACAGTTAATGAGAAGATAAGCAAGCAAGCAGCAGTTTGTTGAGAGAATCTTTGTAAAAATAAATAAAAAATACAAAGGAGGGATTTGAACTCAGAGATGGCTGAGTTCGCAGCCAAGAACTCATCCAGTAAACCACATGCTTTGTTGTGATGTTTCTTGCGAGGAATATATGATAAGAAAAAATGCTTGAAATTTAAAACCCTTTTTCTACTTTGTGAGTTTGTGCTAATTCCTTTGTGGTCTTAGGAATTTGGAAACTACAAAACAAAAGTTACGTCTCTGGGGTTGGAATTTAAAATGGGACAGTTTGTGAGCCCTCAATCTTTCTACGAGAGCCCCGAATATTACGTCTAAGGAGGCTAGTTGTTTGGCTCGGAGGTTTTTTACCCCACCCGAGTCTTTCTTTGAATATGTGCGATCATTCATTCAATTATTCTGCCAGTGGTTTAGAATAGGGTGATCATTTGCTATAATTTTGAAATGGACGTGGATTTCGGGACACCATGGTTCCCGGCCGCATACGCTCGTGGCAACCCTCGCTATTGGCTGCCATTGATGCCTACTACGATTTTCTCCTTCACGGAGAAAAGCCGAGAGAAATTAGGTGGACTTAATTTGAGTGGCGGCCGAATCTTATTCTATTTGGTAAAGCCACCTTGAATCTTGAGATTCTTATTGGAAGAAACTCAGAAGCTGAAAGAAGATGGTATGATATCAAGAGTCATCAGTGTTGTGGATGCTTGAAACATTGACACTACGTGCGGGAACTAGTCTGTGGATATAACTTCTTAGTTCTATCTGATGTGTATGCGATGCAGGCTTTGCCCGAGGCTAGAGATCACTAGTAGAAAATATAAAGCGAGATAAGGGGCGAAAAGTTTGTTATTGAAGCAGTTCATAGATTATAAAATGGTAGATTCAAGGCGTAATTCGATGAGTCCAAGAACCCAGTAATCCTCCATGAGATTTCATATAGAGGGGAATGATGTTGGCGCTTTTAGTGGCGACTATTATTGACCTCACGCGAAGAACTTAATTACCTCAAACATAAGAGAAAGGAGATGAGCATCGAATCTAGTTATTAGACTTCGCATCGAAGAAAGCAATGAGATGCGAGAAAATGAACCGCAATCAGTAAGAGGCTAAGGCGACTTTGTGGAACATGGTAAAGGTTCCGGCCAATAATAAAGGAAAAGGCCTTAGCTGTGGATTAAGGGGAGTGTTCATAAGCAAAAAGTTCATCGGGGAAATGCTGCGTGGAAGCAAGGTCACCGTCTTCTGATTGCAGACTTCGAAGAGAAACTCTTGCTTCAGCGAGGAGGCTTGATGTGGTTGACGGCGTCACGAGGATGTCGAAATTGACCTGTGCCGTTGATCCTGCGAGGTGAACTTGGTGGGATCAAATCGAGGAATGGTGGATTGACATTGGTGCTCACCGTCATGTGTGTTACGATAGATGATGTTCTCCACCTTTTGAGAACCAATTGAGGCTTGGAGAAAAGGTGTTCATAGAAGAACTTCTGCCACATCGGATAATGCAAAGGCGAGCGAGTGGTCTTGAAGATGACTTATGGGAAAAGAGTGACTTTGCAAATGTGTTATATGTACGAAATCATGAGGCTGGTGTCACGGTTCTTTCTTTGAATAGTCATGGATTTGGTTGGTGTTTGATCGATAAATTTGTTCTACCTCAAGAAATGGAATGTATGTCGGAGAAAGGGTATATGGTGGCGGTATGTGGAAGCTTAATGTAATGACTATCATTAGTCGAGAAATGAATAAAGCTAGTTCTTACCTTATATTCTTGAGTCATCTAATCCTGGCATGGTAGATTAGGACATGTTAATTATGATGCATTAAATGTCATTAACCCAAATCATATACCAACTTTTCCCGAAATTGATCTGAAACGAGTGTGAAACTTGTGTTGAGGCAAAACTAACCCAGGTCATCTTTAGTATTGAAAGAAACAGGAACCTCTTGACTTAATCCACCGTGATATATGATTTGAAGCTCGTACAAACAAGAGGTGGTAATAAATATTTATTACCTTTGTGGATAAATGCTAAATGCTTGTTATGTTGTACTTACTTAAAAGTAAGGTGGCGATAAATTTGTTCTCTACTAAGCAGAGATGAATCCATCGATAGGAGAAAATTAAAGTCTTGGAAATGATCGAGGTGGAGAATATGAATCGTTTTAACAGTGCTTTGTGCTCGACATGGGATTATACATGAAACCGCGGCACCTTATTCACCTGATCAATGGAGTGGTGGCGGAAAAATGGCACTCTAAAGAAATGATGATATCACGTGCGATGAGATTACGGTCTACCCTGAAAACATGTGGGGCTTACATTTATCACGCTAATTACCTTCAAAATTTACTAAAAATAAAGCGAGAAAAGACTCCATATGAGTTATGGAAAGAATTAAACCATCCTACAAATACTTTTAGAGTGTGGGATGTGGTAAGGTAAGTTCCTCTATTGAGTGAGAATAGGACCTAAAACTATTGATTGCATCTTTCATTGGTTATACATAACAGTGCCCCTTATCGTTTCTTGTTTATGAGTCTAATATCAGGGATGTTCACGAACACGATAATGGAATCCGAGGAATGCATCATTCTTTGAGGATGTGTGTTTCCATACGGATCAAGGAAAAGCCCTAGTTCATCAAGCGAGTGTTAGGAGACTATTCATGGAAATAGTCGGGATGAATCTTGATGGAAGGTAGAACCGAGGCGCGATCAAAGGGCGGGCCAGAAAAATCATTTGGTCCAGTTTTTCGAGCATACATGCTCGAAGGGAACCTGAGCCCTATAAAGGCGGTGAACTCTGAGAGAGTCTCATGGAAGAAGCGATTAAAAGTGAAATTGATTCCATGTCTTTGCATAACCATACTTACAGGGATTTAGTAGATCTTCCATCGGGTTGTAAAACCTCTAAGTTCCAAGAGTCGATTTTTAAGAGAAATGAAAAGTAGATGGATCGATAGACAAATCTGAGGCAAGACTTGTGACAAAAGGCTATAGGCAAGCGAAGTCTGGATTATTTTGACACGTATTCTCTGTGACGAATAAACTCCATAAGGATGGTGCCTTGAATTGCTGCACTAAAGATCTTGAGGTATCAAATGGATGTCCAAAGCAGTAGCTTCTTAAATGGAAATTTGAATGAAATCATGGAGTAACTGAGGGGTTTTTACGCTCAGGGACGAGAAATGAGAATACGTAGATTGATGAAATCCTTATATAGGATTAAAGCAGCCACAGGAAACGATGGCATGAGAAATTTGGTAAGTATGTTGTCCACGTGGATTCAAAATCAATGAATGTGACAAAGTGTGTCTATGTCCAAAGATGATGAACATGGCTATGTCATTGTATGTTTGTACGTAGATGACATCTGATTATGGTGTGATGATAAATCGAATTCTCTGCCAGAACATGTTGAATTCAAGATTTGACATAGAAAGACTTGTGGGGTTTCACGATATTCACAGGTCAAATCAAAAAAACCTTCAGGATGGACTCGTGCTAAGTCGATCCACACTATGTTTAGCCCAATATTCTTGGGATTTGATAGGGATGTCCCGGTATGTGATGCGGTAGATGTAGCTACGTTTTCGAGAATAAGGAGAGAGTGTTGCTTTGAGTTGAATACTCTAAGGTGATAAGGAGTCTAATGCATGCTTAATAGGTTGTCTGAACCCGGACAGCCTATGCGGAGTTAATAGCGGGTAGATTTTGCGACGATCACGGGCTATGCATTGGCGGGTAACGGGGAGATATTGAAATACTTACGTTCTTTGTGACTGTAGATTTACTTTACACAAGATATCTGTTGTGCTTGAAGGATACGGTGATGCTAATTGGATATCTAATGATAGAGACTCGAAAATCAATGGCGGTTGCTGTCTTTCGCTGGGTCTGGCCCCGGTATCCTCAAATCCTCAACGAGGCGGTTGTGCAGGATCACTGCAATGGAATCTGAGTTTATAGCACTATGAACAAATGTGGGAGGAAGAGCGAGAATGGCTGCGCGACTACTTAAATAAATTGGCCCAGCTTGAGTGCCTCAACCATTCATACATTGGATCAATCTACTATTAGTAGAGCACAAAGCAGTATGTATAATGAGTATACATTCGAACCATATCCGTCGTGAACCTGATACCATTAAACAACAACTCCTCAAGGCGGGGTTATCTCATAGATTATGTAAAATCTAAGGATAACATTGCGAGGATAAGCTAACGAAAGGTTAAGCAGAGTTGGTTGAAAAGTCATGCGAAGGAATGGGATTTAAAGCCGTAAATAAGATAAGTCGATACTGTTGGATACCCTGACCTAGTGTGAAGTCTGAAAATCCACAGGTTGAGGAACGACAATTGTAAGAACTTTGATACAATCAGCACATGAGGATGTTATCTCGGTGTCCGTTCTACCATTAAACAGTGAGTACCGTAAGAAGATTCGCCCATGCTTTTAATGATCTCTAGCGTTGGTGAAAGGTAACATGAGCTACTCTTAATTCCTGGAGAATCGCGCATGTAAGAGTGATGGGGCACGCTGGAGGGTGAATGGGACACGATTCTGGTAAACTATGTACTTGAACCGGGCGCATGTCCCATGGCCCAAAATGGATATAAAGTGAAGCGAAGCGTGTTTGGAAGATTCTGTGTGAGATATGTCATCGTATACACAAATGGCAGAATAGTTCAAGGACATCGTGTCTCTTTGTTTAGCCAGTAGAGTAAACATATTTTACAAGGAAGGATTCGAAAGGTAACACCTACCTCTCCCTATCTGAACTTACATTGAATCTATCCTGCTGGTCTTTTGGATCTTTGGTCATGAATGGGTCGTGTGGGGAGTATTGGAATAAATGACATTCATTGTCATTTACTCGCCCAGAGAATCACGAAGGCGAGGGGTTTTATTGGAGTCAGCTAGGAGTTTTATTGAAATAAATGACGTGATATCATTTACTCGGCCAGTAGTCATAGCGTTGGCTTGCGAAAGCGTTTCTGATGTAAAGATCTCACCTTTAGCCTATAAAGGTGAGACTTCGCTCGTGAAGTGTTATAGTTTTCCTTTTGGTTTTGAGTTCGCCAGAGTGTAATTGTTTGGGTGATAGCCTGGGACGAGTTTCGATTAATGGGACGTGTGATGTTGAGTCTTGCGTTCGCGTTATATGGGAAACGGGCGTCAGTGATTTCTCGACGCAGGGAGGCGTGATATCATTTGGGAGATCGTGGCGTTTCGCGAGGCTGTTTCCATTAATTTATTTAAAGGTTTGTTAACGCAATATTAACTGCCATGATGCGCTGCTTCTGCCGTAATCGCAGTAACGGGTCTAACACCTTCGTATAATAAAAATAAAAGTTATTGGCGAGAACATCCATATGCACAACGCGTGGGGTATGACGTCATTTCCTTATTTTTTATCATTTGTATTTTTCCTTTTATTTTTGAAATAAAAATGGATAGATCAAGGGTTTTGTAATTGAAAAACCGGCATAAGATTTTTAAAGTATACCATCAACAGAATTTAGAAAAACTTAGCATCTATTTGTAATTTTTTAAAATATTATTAATATTTTTGTACAATGAAAATTTATTTCAACATCTTAAGAAATCTATTTCAAGCAATTTTTAAATATATTCTATAAATAATATTTATGTTTATTAATTTATTTTTAATCCTTTTAAATGTTTTAAATGATTATTTTTTAAAGCCCTCTTAGAAGATAATAAAAGATATTCTTGTTACAAAAAGATATTCTTATGTAAAAATAATATTCTTATTTTAATTTTAATAAAAATAGAAAATATGATTGATGCAGCATGCTTTTCTAGTAATATTTTAGTTCTTTTTCTTTCAAAATTTAGGCTATTAAAATAACATCTACATCATCTTATCCATTTGAGTTTTTGGAAAAGAGATAAATTTAATCTTTAGCATTACAATCTATACAAATACAAAATATCAGATTCCAAATTTGGGAGCACAAATTTTTGATGACATAACTAACCACTGCAACAGCAATCAGTCAACAATATGTCTTGTCACAAAACAACCGGTAATAAATCAGACTATAAAAATACGAAAATAAAAATAAAGGAAAAATAAAAGCCCACTTTATTAAAAATAAAAAACCTAAATGAAGAAAACCATGAAAGATATAATTTTAGGCTGTAAAAAAAATAATTCTTCTCTCTAAGGAACAATGGCTTGAAAGAAAGAAGGGGCGCTAGGTTTAGAAAGAAGTTTGGGGTTTCATTTAAGTTTTCTATAATCTATTTTAAAGATTTTCTAGTATTTTTTTGTATATATGAAATGATTTTAATGTTCTATATATACTACGTTTTATATACATACTGTGGAAACTCCTTTATAGTATATTTTAATATTTATAGGGCTAGGAAAGCTGGATTCGTCAACAAATGTGTATATATAAACAGATGTAAGCAATAGTACCGTTGATTAAAACATCTGGTAAAAAACTACTTTACTATGGAATTGGGATTCCATTCCCTTCTCTTCGGCTTTCTCTTGCTTGGAATCGGAATCTTATTCCGAAGAAGAAGAAGAAGAAGATACGGGAATCTCCCACCGAGCCCGCCGGCAGTTCCGTTTATAGGTCATCTCTCTACCTCTCAAACCGCCGGTTCACCGATATCTACAGAGCCTTTCACAAAAGTACGATTCCAATATTCTCTCCGATTCCGGATCCCAGCTCGTAATTCGTCGTTTTCCTCTCCGTCCGCCGTCGAGAAGATGCTTTACCAAGAACGACGTCGTCTTGGCCAACCGCCACTCGCCTGGCGTCGCGCAAGCACGTGGAGTTCAACTTCACCACCATGGCCTCGGCACCGGCCACGGCGAGCACTGGCGCAACCTCCCGCCGCCTCGGCGCCAAGAGGTATATTCTACTCGAATGCCTCAACATGTTTGTCGGCATCCGGAAGGATGAGATCAAGCTTCACTGCTCCGATTAGCCAGTTGTGGAAGGGTTTTTGGAAGGATGAGATTGAGGCCGATACTTCTCGGAGATGACTTGGCTATAACGGATGTCAGTTGCGGGAAAGCGATACTACCGGAGAAAACACTTGGATTTTGAGAGGCTAAGCGTTTTCAGGAGATTTTTAGTAGGGTTTTCAATCTGGGCGGGGCAGCAGGAAGCCATGGCTGAATTTTTCTGCTGTGGGATGGATTGGTATGCAGAGAGAATGAGAAGAAGATAGAGAGAAGATCTGTAAGAGAGACAACGAATCTTGCAGGGTCTGATCAGTGAGCATAAAAGCAGTAATAACAGGGGTTTGGTGAATATAATTCTCATAGATCAGCCACTATATCCCTCCAGAAAGCCAGATTGTACTATCAGATGACATCATTAAAGGGCTTGTACTGGTGAGAAAATTTATGGGTTTGTTTGGTTTGTCCTCCGAACGAAATGTTTTCCTGTTTTACCTGTTGTCCTTGTTTTCAGAGATCAGAAAATAGTTTTCAAAAACATTGCTCGGCCCACATACTCAATTTATGTTGTTTTCGATTTGCGTTCTAAAATTTCACAGGATGTTGATTAATTTTGGTGGGTTCTTACTTCTTCATACATACAGGTCTGATTCTTGCCAGGCCGACACTTCAGCAGGGACTCTAGAATGGGCAATGACCCTTCTCCTCAATCACCCGGAGGCTTTGAAGAAAGCGAAAGCAGAGTTGGATAACCAGGTGGGAACGAACCGATTGATAGAAGAATCCGATCTTCCCAAACTGCCGCTTATCTTCAAGCAAGCCATTTCTGAAAACTTTAGATTATTTCTGTAATGTAGATTGGCCAATGTTGTTGGCAGCCCATTTTACTTAAGCCATTGAAGGCTACAACTACTCCTATACTAATTCGTAAGTGAGGGTAGCAACCAGGGTTTTCTTTTTGGGAGCAGTTTTTTTCCAGCAGCCGCCTTCGCGGGATTTGGGCAAGCCAGCGTCTTTCTAAACGGCAGATTTGTGTGCTGTGGGCGTTTTACGGGGCAGCCCGGAGGCAGCTGGCTCTTGTCGCGTGTGTGTGTTCTGTGCGAAGAAAAGTGCGGCGACCAGGTTTGAAGAAAAATTACCTTGACGATTTTATACAGCATAAAAAGCGCAGTTTTATCTGGCAGGTTCGGGTGAGATCTTCATCAACTGTTTGATTTGAGAGCTAGATTTTACTTTATTATTTTATTGGCTTTATATTTGGATGATTCGTTGTTTTGGGATCGCGCACATTTTAAGTGGAGTTTTGTCACCTGAAATTATTATAGTGAATCTTCAGGTGGGCTGACAAGGTCGTGGTTTTTATCTTCTCACTTTGGAGGTTTGCGTTCATTCTGTTATTTTTGTGATTATCTCCTTGGCGTATTAACTAACGCGGCGTTTATTGACTCTGCTCAGGGTTCTGTCAATGAGGGAAAATATTCGTCTTGTATTTTATTTCAAATGAGTGGTATCGAGCGGTTCTATTATTCCGTTATTGTGGTTGAGTGTTGGTTTAAAAATGGAGGGAATCTTCGGGAGGCGGTATGATTAAGGCTTAACCTCGTCCCAATTATTATTTGGGCAAGAATGGAAGATATTTATTACGAAAGTTTATATCGCTGATGATGGGGATAATGCCCAAAAGATATATCCCGACGAGAATGGGAAGATCAAATGCGTAACGATGAAGCTGTCAGACGGTGGGTAGGCCAGGAGTGTGTTTCATCCGTGTCACGGGAGGCCCGAAGTAATCTTTGCTGGAGTTTCAGGAAAAATTAAAAATTATGTACGAAACGAAGATGCTGAAATAGCCACTTTGATTTAAGAGAGAACAATGCATCCCACGAGTATAAATGGGCCTTTTTGTGTGCTTGACCAGAGTGACTTCCGAGGGTTGGTGAGCCCGGAGTTCATCTTATGAAGATAATTGAAGATGAGTTCTTGGCGTTCGTGCTGCTAGTTCTGCGGGAATAGTTAGGATCTGGTTACTCTCTTAGTAGCTTCGACTCACAATGGCGATTTAGTATGGATATGGTAAAGGCAGTTTGTTTAATGAAGAAGCCGGAAAAGGAAGGAACGAATATCTTGTGGAGACCGATGTCACGAGAGAAACGGGAGTAGAGGTAAGCCAGAACCTAAAGTCATTAGTAAATCGAAAATGAGTCACTTGTTGATAGGAAGTCTAGTGAAAGAAGAAAGTGTTATCGTTGGTAGGAAGGACATATGAAAAAAAATTGACATGCTTGAGAAGCAGGGAACAAAAAGAAGCGGCATGGAGGAAAGATGAAAATAAAGCATCTGCATTGCTTTCTGACGAAGATGTGGCGGTTATTTTGGAGATGAAGAATGTTTGCACATTAGATTAATGCAGTTAAGTACAGTTATGATACAGCGACCTCTTATCATGTTACTCTATCAGGAATTCTTGGCATCGTCTGGTGAGAGACTTTAGTCTTTGTGAAGATGGGTAACTCAATACTAAGGTGTGAAGTATTGGTGATGTTTATCTGAGCAGAGCGTTAGTTGTTCGTGACTACGAGAGATGCGGCATGTTCACGACTTGCGTCTTAATCTTATTTAAGGTGCCTTGAATCGGAAGGATATCGTGAATTACCCGATGCGATGAAATGGAAGCTTACCAAAAGGTTCTTTAGTAAGTACAGAGCGAGGTTAGAAGCGCTACGGAATGATTGTGAAAATATGTGGAATGAGTGAATTCTGGCCCGAAGATGGTTCCTCCCAATTTACCCGCCTGGTGCAGTCTTTATGAGTGAAAGGGTTACATATACTAGCCAAAAGGCTCTCCATTCCTTTTACTAAGGTGACCAGTCTTAACCTTGTGATTATTGTTTATTTGGGCTTGTAGTAGAGTTTAACTGCATCTTGAAATCTAATATTTTGAATTAGTTTAAATACGATGTTTGTGGTCCCTTTGGTGGAGTCATTGGGTGGAAATAAATCTTTGTCCACGTGCTGATGATGATGCATCGAAAGGTGTGAGTTTATCATTGAAGGCCAAAGATCAAGTATCGATTTTCGAAATTTCATGCCTTAGTTGAAAGAGAGACGGGAAAGTTTTGAAATGTACCGTGCGTGATGGAGGGTAATTATACATCAAATGAGTTTAGAAACTGCGCCGGCCGCGGCTGGTATTTAGACATGAGAAGGCGGTTCACGGTACTCCACCCGGCCGCGATGGTGTTGGAGGATCGACGCGCCAATGGTGAGAAGAGATTCGCCATCAAAACATAAAAATGGCAAAGCTACCGAAGTGTTTTGGTGTTGTCGTCTTCCTTGTTATGATAAATAGGTCTCCCTCGGTTCCTTTGGAGTTTGACATTCCCGGAGAAGGTATGGGCGAGGAAAAGATGTTGTTCTGATCATCTTAAGGTTTTTGAATTAACGAGCTTTTGCATGTCCCTAAAGAAGCGGGGAATCAAATCTTGATGTGGCTTTTCCATGTATCCTTGTTGGCTACCGATGAAGAGTTTGGAGTCTGAGATTATGGGTCCGGTGAAAAGAAGATTTGAGAAATGAGATGTGATATTTTATGAAGATCGGACCTTTGATTGTGAAAGATGAAAAGGTTAAAGCTACGGTGATGGTGTTATTGATCCTACGATTATTCATTTTCCTTTGGCGTACTAGATGGGGGCGGAGATGGCCCGGTGATGAAGCACCGAGAGACGTGTGGTTGATGATGGGATGCCCGGGAAGAGTGATCAAGGTTGTTGAGCGGGGGATGACCTCCTCGTGAGTCATTTCGAACCTCAAATTAGAAGAAGGACTAATAGAGGAGGTAGTCCATCATCCAAGTATCCTTAACCCAGGCATGTGTTGATTGCGATGAGGGGCAGGAGAATTTTCAAAAGTGTTTCATTCTGAATGGTAAAATTTGGATATTATGCGAGGAAGAAATCGTTCTTTGTTCATAAATAAACAGGTGCATAAAGGATTGGTGGAACTTCGAGGCGAGAAGGCATTGGGAACAAATGGTTGTTCAAGTTGAAGAAAGATAGTGATGGAAAATTACGGAGTATAAAGCTCGTTTGGTAGTAAAAGGTTTTGGGCGAAAAAGGGTGTGTTTAAATATGAGATGACTTCTCTCCCGGTTAGTAATCATCTTATCGAGTTGTTTTTTGAGTTTATTCTTAGTTTAGGCGCCGAGCAGCGGCAGGTTAGATGTGTTGCTTTTCTTCATGGTGATTTGAATGAAGAATTTACATGTCACAACTTTGAGGGTTTTTAAGTAAAAGGTAAAGGGCACATGGTTTGCAAATTGAAAAGTCTTTATGGGGCTGAAAGCAGCGCCCGAGCGGAGTGGTAAGTTTGATTCCTTTATGGTGACCGCAGTATAAGGAGGGCAGTCTGGTCATTGTGTTTATTTCGGGGAGGATACGGATGGTAACTAATGTCTTTGCTATGTTGATGACGGCGTATGTTAATAGCAGGAATGATTCAAAATTGATTGGCAAGTTGAAAGAGAGGGTTCTATAGTTCCAAAGTCCTTTGACATGAAGGACTTAGGGCTGCAAAAACAAATGTTGGGTATCTACGAATTACTCGAGATAGAAAGGCGAAAAGAAGTTGTGGTTGTCACGAGGAAAAGTATGTTGAACGTGTGCTTGAAAGGTTGATATGAAAGATGCTAAGTCGGTTAGCACACCTCCCAGCCCGATCACTTTAAGCTTAGCGAGAAGCTTATGCCACTACTCTGACAGATGAAAAGGAAAAAGATGGCCTCTATTCCTTACTCCTCGCGATTAAGAGTCTTATGTATTGTATCTCGGTTTGTACAAGGCGTGTTGCACCTCTTTGTTAGTACGGTGAGTAGATTTCTCTCAAATCGGGGAAAGGGCGTGGGGAAAGCGTGGAAAATGGATCTTCAAATATTTGAGGGTACTTAGTGTTTTGAGTTTTGGGGTTCAAAACCGGTGTTAGAAGGTTTTACGGATCGCGTGTGAGGTGACCTTGATGGTAGAAAGTCGACTTAGGTTTTTTATTCACTTTCTTGGGGCTAACTAATGGCGGTCTAAATTCTGAAGTGTGTCGCTTTGTCCTGCGAGGCGAATATAGCGACAAGCGGAAGCGACAAAGAGATGTTATGGATGAAGAGATTTGTCGAGATGGGTTTGATGCAAGATGAGTATGTTGTGTTTGTGATAGTGAGTGCTTTATGGACTGAGCAAGAATACTTAGTACCATTCGTCTGGCTTACGATAAGTGTTGAATCATCATTGATTCTGAGATGTCGTTGGAAAGAGCATAGAGCAGAAGATTCGCGCGAATTTTAATCGCCCGATATGATGTGCGAAAAAAGTTGTTACGGAGAGAGAAATTTGGAAGGCTTTTGTGTAGGGTGGCCAAAGTGAATATTGAGTTGTTGAGTGGTATCTCCCACTTATGTTGAAATTTGGAGGAGATTGTAATGGTCGAAGCCCGATGTTTGTTGTGACCCGTTTTACTTAAGCCCATTAGAATTTACAACATACACTTTTATTAGTAATGAAGTGAGGAATAGGCAGCCAGGGTTTCTTTTTGAGACGAGTTTTTCCAGCGAGTTCAGGATTTGGGAAGCGGCGACCGGCGTCTTTCCCGACGAAGCGGGTGTGTCTTTGTGGGCATTTTCGATGAACAAGCGACACGGCTCTTGTCTTTGTGTGTGTCATTCTGTCTTGAAGAAAAATTGCAGCGTCGGGTTTGAAGAAAAAAATTGCAACAGCAGTTTTTGCTCGACATAAAAAAAACTTGATTTATACGACGAGTTCGGGTGGGATCTTCATCAACTGTTTTGATTTGAATTTAAGATTTACTTTATTATTTTATTCACTATATTTGGATGATTTCATTGTTTGGGATACTTGTTTAAGTCGATTTTGTACCAAATTATTATAGTGGATATTTGAGATTTGTTTCAAACAAAGGTCAGTGGTTTCTCTTACTAACTGGGGTTTCGCGTTAAAATTACTGCTTTTGGTATTTTTGTGATTATCTGTAGCATGTGCTTTTCTTGGCATTTGTTACATTTCACAACGGAGTTAAATCGACCAAGGAAAATATTCAGTGCTTTGTGTTTATTCCCAGCAATTTATGTTGCCCCTCTTTTAGTGCCCTTAATCTCGAATTACTGTCAAGCCGGAGGATTTGATATTCCAGGAGGCACATATCTATTAATAAATGCATGGGCCCTTCACAGAAGATCCTCAAGTATGGGAAGATCCACCACAGGATTTCCTACCAGAAAGGGTTCAAAACGGAGAACGTGAAAACTACAAACTAGTACCGTTTGGATTAGGAAGAAGAGCCTGTCCTGGAGCTGGCTGCGCTCAACAGTGTTGATTGGCTTTACAGGATCATTTGATTCAGTGCTATGAGTGGAAGAAAATCAGCGACACAACTATTGACACCACTGAAGGGAAAGGGCTCACCATGCCCAAACTGGAGCCCTTAGAGGCCATGTGCAAAGCACGTGAGATTATGAAAGAAAAAGAAGACTAAATTTAATTGACGTTTGCGCTCTCGTCATTCGCTTTGTAGTGATGCAGTATACTTACTTGGATTGTTGTTATACCATGCGTGACTGAAAATGGTCAATAAATAAATAAAATACTTTGTTTCCATCTCTATTTCTCAATGGTTTCCATCTCCAAGAATATTCATCATTCTTTAACATTAACAATGTGAATGGGGCCAATGTTGTGTTGATGAATAATGGGCGTGATGGGTGGCTAGTTGGTCTGATTATCGGGCTTTTTCGACATTTAGCCCAAAGAAAAATAAAAATTCATTCTATACTTGAGAAATCATCTTAAATTTGGGGTACGTTTTTCCATGTGAAAAGTGTTCCTTAAGATATATTTCCTAGTTCATATGTCTAACTCAATTTTTAAAGACGAGGAGGGAAGGGGTTCACATCCTAATAAGGGTGGTTTATATTTTCTAAAATTTTGAAAACCTTATATTTAAAGAAAAAACCTTTCTAGTATTTTTAAAAGTGTTTTTTTTTAAAAAAACTCTCTAAGTGGAAAAAGATTACATTACCTTCAACTTAGTTGCCCTTATCTCATTTTCTCTCATATTTTTTTCTTATACCCTATTTTTTTTAAGCAAAAAATGGTGATTTTTTTTATTATTATTTTTGACATAAAATCATCTTTCTAAATATTTTTCTTTCATTTTATTGCTTAATAAAATTATTCTCCCACAAAAATTTAGGTTTTATTTTATTTTTTGTATTATCGTTCATTTAAACGTTTGGTTTGTGTTGGTTTTATTCTTCACGTGGTATTTGTTTGTCGTGCTGTGTGATTTTTATTTATGTGGAGCGATTAATATATGACCAGAATATATTTGATCAATGAGATATCAATTATGATCATTAGAATAAATTATGATCGTGAGATATCAGTGTGATCGTGATATATTGAAGGCCGAAGTTATAGATATTACAATCACAACTATTTTATTAAATTTATAGGTTTTATATCGATTTATTTATCTTTACATTAATTTAAATATTTATTTAGTATATATTATCAGATTTATTATAAGTTTAAATCGATAATATTATTTTCTTTAAAAAAAACATTTTCTAAAGTTTTCAAATCACCGAAAGTGAAAAATCTATATGAAAAAACACATTAAAAAATTGATATTCTTTTCAAATCATGTTTTTATATTTATTTTTAAATTTTTTATATTATGTTTCTAGAGACTCTCAGTTTACATTGACCCTTCAGGTGCAATTATTATTTTTTTGTGATACGAAAAATCGATGGATGTGACATTTCAAAACTTTTTTGCACCACAAATTCTCTTAAGCTTTTAAAACCAATCAAGAATGCATAATGGCCATTTTTATCGTTTTCTGACTCCTAAAATTTTATTACCAGCATTTGTTTGCTAAGGAAAATGGCATTGACTCCTCTCTTTACATTGCATCACGTATAAAAAATACTAGGCTTCTTTTTCTGTCAACCTTTTTATGCTAACTTTTTTCTTTTAAATGAAAAGAGTGGATTTTCTTATCAGGTCTGGAATCACCTTAAGAACCAGCTATCATCTTTCGTTTTTTAAGTAAATTGTTCGTATAAATATAGATTTATTTATTTTTTTAAATGATTTAGTTTTAAATGCTTGTCACGTAAGTGTGAAACCAAAAAATATTAAGAGAGCAAATATAACATATATAAATTTAAGAGGGTTATTACAAAGTAGAAATATGCAACATAGGCTAGTGGTTCATGGTTTCCCTTTAACATCGGTTATGGGTTTGATTTTTGACATTATTTTTTGGGAGGAGGGACATGCCCCCCTCTGGGGCTACTTAATTCACCCTAAGTGTAGTGTGTGGATGTTATCATTATTTTATCTTTGTGTAGTTCATAGTCGTCTTGTCAATAGTGATTGTGTGGCTGTCTGACGGTTTGATTTTTATCGATGGGTGTGCCTCGCGTTTATTTATGGTTTGAGGATTTAGTCAGCAAGTATCTCACGATCGGTGATAAATCAGAATCGATAATTAACCGGTGTCATTATAGAGCGAAGTTGTATTAATATTGATAGTAATGTCCAATTATGAAATTTCAGTACTCAGTGTATATGTTTGGTCGTTTCGTTATGTTATTAATCTGCGCGTGTTGTTTTTTCGTAATAAGAGATAATATGTTATAGTGGTTTTGGCAATAAATTAATCTCAAGAAGAAAAAAAAGGATTTTGATATTATAATCATATTGGGAAAGTTCCTCATACAACCATATTTTTAGGATTATTAATAACTCAGGTTAAGTGGTTAGAGCTGGACACAAAAAATATCAGTTCGTCTCACGAAAACAAGAATGATGAATCGTCCGAATGCCAAAGTGAATAGATATTTCTAGGGCTAACAAAGTTGGATTGGATTAAGCAAACATTTATAAATAGATGTAAGCATTAAGTACTGTTGAAAAATCAGGTCGAAAGCGGTTGTCTCTTTTAACCTTATCCTTTCGATTATTGTATGCACACAACCCGACTATGGAAGTGGAATTCTATTACCTTCACACGTCTCTGTCCCTTCTTTTCGTCTTTCTCTTGCTTGCGATCGGAATCTTGTTCCGAACAAAAATAAGAAGATATGGGAATCTCCCTGACTGCCAACGGTTCGATTATAGGTCATCTCTCCACCACCTCTATCAAACCGCCGGTTCATCGATCTCTGAGCCTTTCACAAAGTACGGTCAAATATTCTCCCTCAAATCAGGACCGAATCAGTAGTCAAATCAGTTTCCTCTCCTCCGCCGTAGAAGAATGCTTCACCAAAGAACGACGTCGTCTTATTCGCTTAACATCGCTTAGCGGCCGGCAAGCACGCGGGCTAACTACACCACCATGTCCACGTTACCGCCTGGCGACTTTTTGGCGCAACCTCCGCCGCCTCAGCGCCCTGGAGATATTCTCCTCTAATCGCATAATATGTTTGAAGAAGCGTGTCAGGGGATGGTCAACCTACTGCTCGCCGATTGGCTCAATTCTCGGAAGGGTTTGCAAAGGTAAAGCTGACGCCGATAACCAAACGGCGTTTAATAATGCCTATCGCCGAACGATGGTTGCCGGGAAAGCGATACTACGGAAGACGCGGAGTTTGAGGCTACGCGTTTTCGGGAGATTGTTAATGAGCTTTTCAAATTGTGGTGAGGGCGACATCAAATCCTGCAGACTTTCCCCATATTAAGATGGATTGGGTTTGGCGTGTCATGAGAAGAAGATGGTGAAGATCATGAGAGAGACGAATAAGCTCTTGAAGAGTTTGATCGATGTCATAGGAGTTCAGTTAATAATAATTCTATGATCGACCATCTCTCTCTTACCCAAAAAAGCGAACCAGAGTACTACACAGACGACATCATTAAGGGGCTTGTTCTGGTGAGTGAAATTATTCCGTTTTCCATTTTCCTTATTTGCTGTATATTCAATTCGTGTTCTAAAATTTGCAAATGCACTGATTAATTTTGGTGGGTTAATTAGTTCTTCATCTGCGCACAGAGTTCTTGCTGGAACCGACACTTCGGCATAACACTAGAATGGGCAATGACCCTTCTCTCAACCATCCGGATGCTTTGGAAGCCAAAAGCAGAGTTGGATATTCATGTGGGAAAGGAGCGGTTAATAGAAGAACCCGATCTTCCCAAATTGCAGTACCTTCAGAGTATCATTTTTGAAACTTTGAGATTATTTCCTGTGGCCCCTCTTTTACTTCCCCATATGTCGTCAGATTGCTGTCGAATAGGAGGATTCGATCTACCAGGATGCACAATGTTATTGATTAATGCATGGGCCATTCACAGAGATCCTCAGGTATGGGAAGATCCTACAAGTTTCGTACCAGAAAGGTTCGAAAATGAAACGTGAAAACTATAAGCTACTACCATTTGGATTAGGAAGAAAGGCCTGTCCTGGAGCTGGCCTAGCTGTCGAGTGGTGGGTTTGGCTTTGGGTCCAGTGATTCCAGTGCTATGAGTGGAAGAAGATCAGCAAACTTCAGCCATTGACCTGCTGAAGGGAAAGGGCTCACCATGCCTAAACTAGAGCCCTTAGAAGCGCTATGTGTAAACACGTGAGTCATAAGGTTTATTAGAAATATAGAGCAAAATTTATTAGTATATTGGTAACTAGATTTTGCTCTAAATTAACGGACATGAATTCAAATCCTTATGGGAGCATATTTTGCTCCTCTTATGTCCTATATAGCTCCTTTCCTGTTAGACTATGGTCATTTGCTTTGTATTGATGCAGTATGCCTAGACAATTGTGATGTGTGGTGATTAAAAATGGTTAATAGAAATAAATAAAAAACTTTGTTGCCATCTCTATTTCTCCGTGATTTCCATCTCCAAAGATTTATCATTTTTTCTGTGCTAACAATGCATTAAATTTGCTTATAAATATTGGAGCTCCAAAATCTACTTCGGAAACCTAAATTCTAAATTTGTAATAAAAATTTTCTTTTATATATATTTGAAAAAAAATAAAAGTCACCTCGTATCTAAATTGGACATACTTTCATCAAGAAAATAGCTGTGATGGTTATGAAATCTCAATAAAATTCAAATTAATATAGCTTCATATGTTTTGGCTCTGCTGGCAATCACCCACATGGAAAACACAAAAGATTGCGTAGGTTTTTTGTGACGCCCATACTAGGGTTGCAAGTAGATGGGTTTGAAATGGGCACCTATCCCATTTCCGTCCAAAATATATGAACATTCCTAAACTTGAGTCGGGTGGGATATGTCTTCTCATCCCCGAATCCATTCACAACCAAATCTCATTCCAGCCCCTTAGGCCCTTGACTATGTTTTCTCATACGCTTCCATCCTTTGGTTTCTCGTGCTTAAAACACAAACTTGCCTTGAAAAAACCAATAAAAATGCAAAGGAGATCTGAATCCAATTCTTAATATCCATGAATACCTTGATCAAAGTCTCAAAACACACATCCTAATAAAAAATCATACAACCATAAACAAAAAACAAGCATAAAATTATCTCAAAACTCACATCCAAATAAAAAATCTATTCTAGTTGTAACAAAAGCAAATAAATTCTCAACATGACGACAGGAAGAAGGAAAACAAATTTCACATATTAATAGGTTGAAAATGAAGTAGAACACTCTACCATTCCCTAATTGAAAATGTAAAAAGCTCTAGCGACTAACAACCCAGGAAGTATATCTTGCTGGGGCCTCGATCGAGGAAACTCAGGTTGGAAGAAGGGTTTTGGCTTCAGGTTTGATATTCGATTCTCACCATAGATGTAGGAAGCTCATGGTTGGAGAAGATGAAATGGAGTAAACCTCACTTTGCCCACGTAAGAATAGGGCTTATTTCGGAATAATCTTGATCTCAAGGCATTATGTCTTGAATTTTTATAAGTCACCACGAGCTACATTTATGCTTTTTACCCTTTGCTGTAATTTGTCTCACGATTACCATTATGCCTCATAAATCAACCTAAATCGAAATGCTTTCGAAGAAATCATGTGTTGTGACGACAATTTATCAGATAGGGCGACAATGAGAAACGAAACTTCTAATGTGCTTCATAGCGAGAAAGGAGGAGAAGAACGAGGGCGGCTCTAAAATGAGAAAGGAGGAGAAAAATGTCAGAAACCTAAATAAGGAGAGAATGTATAAAATTGGTAAAATGGTAGATTGCTATTCGTGGTGAGGCAGGGTAAGGTGTTTGAATTCGGGACTTGGCTTGCCGAACCCGACCGCAATTCTCTCATCATGACGAAAACCCATCGAATACCCGATTAGCACATTCTACCGAGCATGTCCCGATAGAGTGGGATCAGTTAGGTACGAAAAAAGCGGGGAAAATTTGCCATCCACGCGATGGCCCTATTGCCTTTTTGAAGATAATGAGGAAAGGAAGGGAATGATGTAAAGGTACATCTTAACACTAAATATAGTGAGAAACTAGGCACCAACTCTTCTCGCCAGGTAATGCGAAGTGATTTTCACAATAAATTGGCGAAACTATGCACTCTATAATATTAAGATGAAATTGTCTTTAATGAGTTGATGGTATTCATTTAACTTTGACACATGAAGAAAATTAATATAATGTAACGAGTCAATCTGTCTTAATGTGCCATTAGTATAATAAATGTATTTCTTATTAAGGATGATTGTATTACATAGTCATATTAATAATTGGCGTATTCAATCAAGGATAATTGTGTTTCTTTCAGCCATATAATAGTTGTATTATCAATCTTCTTATGAAATTGTGACTTTACATAAATAGCCCCGACTAGCAAATTAATTTCAAACAATATAATAATTCTCAGACTGGGACAAGTTGTGGCTCACAATGGCAGTCATATTGAAGTGACTCGAACTCAATCACGTGACACCCGTATAATTGTCATAACTGTGGGCAAGAAGAGCCGGGCATGTTGCAATAACCACCTCAGGCATCAAGGTGGATGGGATCAGATACTCGAGTAAACAGGCCGCATCGGGCATTGAAGATGAGAAGCGAGAGGAGCAGCCTTTGTTCCTTCACCTCGATATAAGAAGCCTTGGCGCGGTTAATGTACAAATTAATGAGTAACATAAGGACATTGACGGTCACTTATAATCGTCCATCTCATAATGGTGTCACCATACGCTTCACGATGGGTATATAATGTATGAAAGATGTACTGAAAAACTGTCAGTTCTGCTGGAAAAATAAAAACAAATTCTTTTGGAAGGATATGAGCACTGCATTGACGCCAGTGTGCGGGCAGGCAAAGATTCCCATGCTTCTCAGGCTATTTGTTTGACTAATTTTACATAGATCAAAAACTTTGTTAGCTCTTTAATTATCATGCTCACCATCTGCGAAACTAAATGATTCCCTAACAATGGCGCCAAAAAACTTGTTGGTGAATAAGATACTCCATCTCTTCTATTTCACCTCTAATGAGAAGGCTTCGTTTGAAAATGTGTTTTGGTCTGAATCCTTTGCGTATCCGGGTCATTCAAGTAATAAAGTGTTGAACAGTCCAGGATACTCGTTCCCACGAGTGATTGAAAAAATCTAATATAGAATTACCCATATAAAGTCCTTCATGTTGAACTTGAAAGTTAAAGAGTAGTTTTGGTTTTAAACTAAAGGAAAAGTAAAAAAACTAATTAAATTCTATAACTATGTATACCGTCCAAAATATTTGGATTGAAAGTTCTTCAGATAAGTTAACAATGGGAAGCAGACGAGTACTGTGTTCTAAATTTTTGCATCCTTTTATAACATAGTTCAACCGTGGTGAAAATCGAACTTATATCAAGATACAGGAACCATTTGCCGTTTTGATTTCTCGCTGCACCATACATTTCACTAATAAGGGATCCATGTTCCTTTCGGATACATGAGTCTAATTAGTTACATGTAGAATATGAACCTCTTTCTAAAATCTGGGTAAATTTTCTTTTCAATACTTCACACTCATATCTTAGGGCTGTGAATTTCTTACCATATATAGTGAGTTCTTCTTCTAATCTAATTGGTAACTCTATTCACTTATTGAATCATTAAGGCTCACTCTATCTCTTGATTAGATCCTCTTGTTTCTGGGATCAGATTCTTTGCAGATGAGGAGAAAACTGCCCCATCAATTAGATTGATACATCATCAAACTATCCTCACACCATAAGTAAGTTAATCAATCTATAAATGCTCTTTGGAGGTTCATTCAGTTCCATAATATTAAGTCTATATACTAAATGTTGCTTCTATGCTCGAGTCTCGATCTTTGTGTAACTTCCGGGAAACTTACAGGAAATGACAAGATATAGTCCTTTTTTGAAATTTTGATGCCTAATATAGATAGTAGCAAGAACGCTACCAATTAAATAAATTCAAAATTTTGAACTATGGCATTCTTTCAAGCTAGCGAAAGCAATAGTGTACCGATCAATCGGAGGAGGCGAGTCTTTCAAAACTAGATACAAGTAATAGTGACTAATTCAGTCAGGGGAAAATTCACTTGAAAATTACAGCAAGTAATAAATGAACTCCATAAATTTTCAGAATTCATTCAATCGAATATTATGAAAAGAATGATTTATAGAGAGACCCCCGGCTCGAAACGACACCGGTCTTTCTCACTTTGTTCAATCCCAAAGAGAGCAACTAAAAAGCTAAGCGAAAAAATTGAAGAAAAAAAAGAAATAATAGAAAAATTAAATAAAAAAATAATATACAAAACTGAATTGAGGTTACGGTTTTGTGGAAAAATTGCTTTGTGCCCTAGATGTACCTAGCCTTTATAAAATTTGTTGAAGTGATGGAGCCACACTTCAAAAGGCTGATGGCTTGGATTCCCAAATTTTGGCCCGATTAGTTGCTATGAGACGCGCTGGAAAATTAAATCGGCGACATAGTTTTTCTATCTTTGTTCCCGACTTTTTCTTTGTGCTGGAGTTTAAACCGATATGGTTTGTGGTTTCTTCTTGGATTCTTCGTGACATAATTGTAATATTATATCTGAGTTCTCTTGAAATTGTCTAACAGTTCATCTTTGGCGACATAAATTATGCGCTTATCTTTGGCATAAAACATATTACCAAACCACTTGTCATTCTTTTACGCTCTTTAGAAAATAACACCAGCAGAAGAAATTTCTTTATTATACGAGAACTTCTTTATCTTCGACCTTGCTTTATGTTGAGACATAATTTAATATCGCGATATAAAATCTGGCCCCGTATTTGCGACAATCTTCCGTTCTCATTTTTTCATCTTTTGTTGTGACATAGTTTTCTTTTGTCGTGAAAAAATTCTCTACCTCCAGCTCTTCAACTTTGTTGCAACATTCTTTGCTATGTTGCGACATACTTTTGTGGTTCTTCTCAACCTCTGTCACGACAGTAATTTCTTTTGTCGTGACAGAGTTTCTCACAGTAGCATGGATCTGTTGTCGCGACAAACTTTTTCTTTGTCACGGCGTAGTCTTTATTGTCTTGCTATTTGAGGCCCGCGATCCTGCGTGTCACGGCGGACTACGAAGATAATGGTGACATATTTTCTTCTTTGATCTTTGTCGCTAGCTGGACTGTTTGTTGCAACATTTACCTCTTTGTAGCGATAAACTTGTCTTGGTTGATCTCATTTCCCTCTTCAGTTTACGTTCCTTTCTGAAATTTCTTACTCTGACTTTTATTGTCGACGCCGATATCTTTGCTTTTATGCCTTGATAGAGATATCTACTTTCAGTTCTTCATTATGTGCAACATAAGTTTTGTGTCTGCGCATTCTTCTTGTAATTCTTCTCTGTAACGATAATACGTCTTTGTCATGACCCGAAATTCCACCTCGACACCATGCTGTGAACATCCGATATAAATACTCTTGTCATGACAAAGTTAATATACTTTAATCATACGTTCGACATTATATCGCCAGTTTCATTATCTTCGCGAACTTTGTTAAATCTATTGAGATCTACATGTTGTTATAAAATTTCTCACATGCACAAACGAAATTTAATCTTGGCTTGATTTTACCGCTTTTCTTGTTAGAATTGTCTATACTTTTCATAGCATAAACACATAAAACACAAGTTTGTGAATATTCCACTTCAATCCCGACATTCAAATGGCTCATAAACTTATAGGAATCTTGAGAAAAATGGATTAAAAACTAGATGAGTTTAGGACTCATCAAATTCCCCCCAAACCCAAAGAGTTTTAGCAAATACAACAAAGAAAAGAAATTTTTGTTTGTCCTGAAATAATTTAGCCTTTATTTTAAGGACATTTTTACGTTTAATCCACAATTAGAGGATATATAAGTTAGTTATAAAAAATTATTTCTAAATATGTTTCCAATCTAGAATCGGGAAGATTTATAATTAAAGTTCACTCTTGATAAAATAATTTCTATAGATAATAAACAATTGATTATTGACCACGATTTGTAAGTGTCGCGATGACCTTCTCTCTTCTTCCTTGCGAATCGGTTATAATCTTAAGGACAATACTCAGATAACATACTTCTCTTTTATTCTTTTAAGTCACATATGCTTGTTTTTCATATTAATCTCCACTAATATAAGCATATACCACTTTCAAAATCAATTAGGTCTCTTAGGCTTATAATGTGTGGCTTGGGTAATTGGGTAGATAATTGGACAATTGAGGCTCTGATTTTGATTTCACCTACAACATGACATGTTGCCTTCAATATGCATATCTACCAGTTTTCATTTGATGCTGTCAACTCTCCTAACCTCCCATTTGGTTTTGGTGCATCTTTATGCATACTCTCTATTGTGGTATTTTTCTTGACCACATTCCATCTAATTCACCTCACCACCATCTAAAAGCTTTTCATTTCATCTTTCTATCGGGGTTAATGGAATAGTCACCCGATGTTTTCCTTTTTAAGCTTTCTACCACCCTTATCGAACTTTGGGTCAGTAACTCCCATACCAGTTGGCATTAGGGTACCAGGTGTTGAACACCCCTAAGAACTTAATTGTTCCAGGGAGGAAGGCTACAAGACCAAACTTATTCCACCTTGATACTTTTCTTTTCACAGCTTTTTTTTCTCATTCTTTTCAACTTTCCTTATCTCAAATTTGTTTTCCTAATCTTCCTTCTTATCCTTCATTGTAATTTGAAATAATATTCCTAAACTTGTCCTCTTATCATTGTTTGTCATACTAAATACAGGCTGACCAGGGTTCTTCTCTGCCGGATTATGTTTAAAAAGGAGGATACAAACTTCAAAATTTGTTTAATTACAGATGAAATTGGCTATTGGCTCAAATAAGGAACTAGGGTGTATATACGCATATATTATAAGGGTATGCTTGAGGCTCAATCTTCCAAAGAATGGCCTATATCATTTCCTGTTAGTGGTATTGCTTAGTTTTAAGAACGACTAATAATCTAGCAGTTCAAGACATTTGGAGATTAAGCGATGGATTCAGAATGTCCCCTAATCTTAGTAACCATGATTTGTTTCAAAGATACTTTTAATCATCTACAGTGTTTATCAAGATTCATAATACTAAACCGTTTACAAAAACATAATCATAGGTCTTATTTGTTCCATCAATTGGTTTTCATCTTCCTTATTCTTGAAGTTCAACACATTCATTAATATCCTTACAACTTTCCTCTTTTAGTTCAATTCATCCTACCCCAATTCATCTATCAAATTCTTGTTTGGTTCCTGAGTATGTTGCTATGTTATTTACAAGTTAAAAGCTTATTCCAATCAAACCATTCAATTCGAAGAGGTTTAACACGACAACTGATCAATTTCATCAACATTCCCAGTTCTACGAACAATTACTTGACTATTAAACGATTGACCTAGGAAAGCGGTTTCGTTATTGACCAAAAATTTGTGCTCTAAAGTCATCAATTTCCTCCTTAAGTTAAATTCAGGAAAAAGAAATAAAATAGACACAAAGAAGTGCAAAATGAGAATGTACACCAAGTTTTTGCAAAGGAATTTTTTTTTTAAGATTTCAGGTATAAGAGATTTGGTTACAAAGAGGGAAAAGGGAAGAGACAGTATGGCAAGTTATTTCCTTCTTCTATCTTGCTTATGGGGATGGTTCATATTCACTAATTCAAATTTGTAACTACCTCCAGAAGGGGAGAATTCAAGGATCTGGACTTGTGTGGTTGCTTGAATGCTTTGCTTCCTTCTTCGGCTACGATTGGAATGCCGAGACTACTCGAATTAAAAAGTGCCATCATTAATGAGATCATTTTGCCTCTTGCCATAGAGTTACAAGAGTTCCCTTAAACTCTTACGAGGTAGAGTACATTTGATTAATTAATTGATCATGTCAAACTTTATGTCACACATTCTCCTATAGTTTACAGTTCTTCCATATCCTTGTCCCTTTTCTTTATGAGGATCCTTATTTCTTTCTGATGTTCTTTATACAGGTATCCAAAGGCATCTGCCTTTTGTAGCATTCTCCATGGGATCCTCTCTCTCCTTCATGATCTTCAGTAGCTCACTGTCCCTCCTGGTGATCTAAAGAGGAAGCTTCATCTGTTTCCTAAGTTCTTCACTAGGTTCTTTTCTCACGAACTCCATTACTATGCTCTTCCCTCTTCATCTCTCTGCTTGTAGTGCTTTCTCAGTTATGATCACTTGCCAGCTCGGCATCCATGTACTCATCCTGCGAGTTAGGTTGGATTTTCAGCTGGTGTCGCATCTCTTTCATCTCTTGTCTGTGCCTTCGCGGCATCTCCCAGCCGATTCATATTATTACCATGATCCCGAGCTTTCAGCTTGCTCTAATGGACTATGCTTGAATGCGGAATCTTTGTCGAATGGGGCTGAGCCTTCTTCCATCTATTGATGCTCTTGAGTTCTACTTTCAAATTGTATTTGCTCTATTTTTATGTTCTCTTCGTCCTCTCTTTCAATTTATGCTTCTTTTTCCTTGCCCCTTGATTATTCCTGTCAATGTTAGAGATTTGGTCTTAGAGGCAGTCTTGGCACCACTCCCACTCCCCCCCAGAAAAAAAAAAACATAGCTTTGTGATCATTGTTGGATGAAATTAACAGTCCTAACCTCACCATTAATAGCTCAAAATTGAGTTCTCTATGATTTTCGCATTTAAGCCTTGTACCCCCTTCGAGGATGGCATACAAAATTACTTTCGTTTCTAGCCTTGTAATCTTAGAAGGTAAAATGGCGACAGAGGAAATAAAACCGGACAACCCGAAGCATTCGGAGTCAACGACCCTCTCGCCCGATGAACTCCATGTCAGTTTCTCTTCTTGTTGGCATTCCATTCCATCTACCTTCAGGTCAGCAGGTTAACAATCTTAAGAGTCTGGTTCTTTACTTTAGTCTCTTGAACTGAACCATTCTTCCTACATTTCAGACTGTAGGTTTAATTATCACGCTCCTCTTGAAGGATATCCATTTATTCTACGACATAAACTGTCTTGTCCTTTTAATTCCCACCATGTTTGTGTAAATTCCTTCACCACCACATCCTAAGTCGAGCCTTATGCTCCGAAGAAGAGATGACTTGTCTCATTCTGTAATTTCTTGGAATGGTGAGATCACGTGGCGCCAAAGCGGGGTCAGTTAATGACCGTCGACACAAACGGAAAATCTATCGTCTCATATCACGAGACACATACCTGAGTAAAAATGGCCACTTGGGTTTCGCATAATACTAAGTAAAAAATGCAGTATCATTAAAATGATCAAAAATTCTTTGTTAAATACGATAACTAAAGATCTATAATTCTAACCCTGTTATCCGAAAACACTAAGCCATGACTAAACGCAGCTAAGTCGGTCTCTAAGAAGAGTCGTCTTCTCGAACACCCCTGTACCTGAAAAAATGTTCCCTCGACAGGGTGAGCTATCGTGATGGTGGAATACTGTAGGTTGCTCTCTGCCTGGTGTGTCACGACCTCGATTTAAACACACGCTCAAGTAATCGTGAGTCTGCCGAATCTCCCTGCAGTGCCCATTCCATGTCTCGAGTCCTCACCGACTCCCTCACACTTGCTAGGCCATGTACAGAAAAAAATATCATTTCAAAAACAAAACTTGTTGTTCTTGAAAATAAACTACCGAGGTGTCGGTAAAAATATGGGGGCTTCCACCTTCGAGGCGAATGTGTTGGGAGAACTTCAGCTTGGTCATGGATATAAATGAAGCCAGTCACGTTGGACCGTCTCCCCGCCCCATTCTCAGGAAAATCATCATGTGAAATTCCTTTATAAGCCGTAATTAGTTTTTCGTAAGTTCAAGTAATAATAAATACTGTTTCTCTAGATTTTGATTCTTAATGCATTATCCTTTTAATTAATTTTCATACCAATATATATAATACATGCATATATTCTCGATTTTACAATCACACTACGTGTAAATTCCATGATACTTGACCATCACAAAATGGACTCACTTGAGCCATTCATAATATCATCTCAATGGCTACAAACATAGTATATTCCATATAATTATGTCATATGTCTTATTAAAATCATGTATTAACCTATCTATTCCTTTGATCCACCAACAGTGTTCTCAATTTCTCAATCCATTACACAAAAATTAGCTCGCTTGGGCTAATTACTTGATAGCAATTCAATTTGAATCACTCTTAAACACACAATTTATTTCATTATGAAACAAACACCCAAACAGCCCTACCTGATCCTGGTACATCCATATGAGCTCAAAAATTCTCTCAAAATTCCAATTCGGTCCCAAGTTTTGGGACCGTCGAAGCATTTTTAGTTCGAGGCCTCAGCAACCGAAACACTATAAAACACTTAAACAAAGTGTAACTTCAAGTAGGATAAAACCCCTACCTCACGGAGTTTGTGGAAACTCTAACTTTTTGGTGTCCATGCGTAGCTCTCGTCGCGTAGATCAACTTTGCCTTCAGTCTCGACCCGAAACACAACGGTCCGATTTTCGTAGTCACGAAGAAACAAAGAGAAATAAAATTAAAATTCTCTCAACCTCTCCTCTCTCATTGTACTCCTTACATGACGGTTCCCTCCTCCTTTTGACTTATCCATTTTATTATGATTATTATATTATTATTATTATTATTATTATTATATTATTATTATTATTATATTATTATTATTATTATTATATTATTATTATTATCATTTGAATACATGGTTTATATTGGCTCATTGGTCAGTTTTATCCGAAACAATTTATTTCTTTTTAGTTAAAGCTATTTTAAATAACAAGACTTAGCGAAACCATTCTTGACTTCCAAGATTTTCATAAATCTCATCCTGAAGTCATTATTGGTTTATCACCAAAATCGTAAATATTCGCTTGTCTCGAATTTGTGAAACTTTTCTAGGTCACTAAATTTTCTTGAGGAGCAATTTAATGAATCGGTTCGTTTTGTCATCAGAGATCTAGAGAATTTCTGTTTTCATTGAAATTACCTTTTTTACTATTTTAGAAAAATTAAATTTTCTCAGGTTTTATTCTCCCCCTTAGAGGAATTTGATCCCCAGTTCTGCACCTCTGCATCACTCACATGCATATGCTACATACATAACTCAAAGCGTACCATTGCGTGCATATAAGTCCGCAATCAAATATTTCATGATGGGTTGTTAACTCATCCATGTCAAGAATGACATCAAAACCCGATATATCTACCATATCTGACCAACTCTCACCCTAGATCTTAGGGGAGAATTTTCCCATACAATGGCTTTTCCCAGAGGCCTTAACCTCTAAGCCCAAATTCTACCTCAGTCTAACTAATTGGTGCATATACGACCACTAATTGATTTGAATTATCATGAACTAACCCGTTCATCCCTTTTTTTCTCAATGGTGCTAATTTCAACCACTAACACAATTCAATTTACGAACTATCATGCTCGATTTATCTTTCTTAGAACCCCTGAGGTTATGTTTCTAACCTAGAGTTCAACATTTTCTTGCTCTCCTGACACTAAATCATACAATTCAATCACATCATAAAATCACTCATGTTATACACACTAATCACATAAAACTTCATGCATGCAATGTTCTAATCTTGTCAGTGACTTCCTGGTATTGGAGCCGCATAAACTCCGATACCAAAGCTATGATCTTGGTATCAGATTTCACCCATAATATGGCCTAAACCCGTGTCCCTCAAATACTAGTGATCGTATACCTATGCTTTGATGCCAAGGTTGTGAAAATTTGGTATCGAACCTCTCTCGCACACCTGCCGAACTCCAAGGTAACCGTTTACTGGCTGCAAATCTGGCGCAGGCGTGTCAGTCATCAGCGCCAGTGTCTTAACCGAGGCACTACACTCTGTTGCATATCTAGGCCCATGCCCGACAGCTGCAATTGTCGTATGCCTTGGCTACAATACCAGAAATTTGTGAAGCCCCAAAACCGGGGGTCCGTTGACAACCCCGTCAACCTCTGGAGAAAATCTACTCGTCTCGTATCACAAAGAATACATACACGAGTAAAATGGCCCTTGGGCCTGTTAATACTCATAAAAAATGTACCAACTATATTCCAATAGTCCAAGAGTTACTTTATTACTCTTAATACAAATACATATTAAAATCTATAATTCTAATACATATTATCCAAAAACATCAAAGCCACAACCCGGCTTTCTTCAAAATCGGTCTCTAAAAGAGCCGTCTTCTCGAACACCCTTGTACCTGAAAAAATGTTCCCTCGACAGGGTGAGCTATCGCCCAGTAGTGGAATCACCCTAAATAGGTTACTCTCCACCTAAGTGCATATGCAATGCTCCAATTTAAACACACACTCAAGTAAATACATGATCCTACTCGAATGTCTACATGCTCATTCCCATGTCTCGAGTCCTCACCGACTCCCTTACACTTGCCTAAGTCATGTATGAGAAAAATATCATTTTCAAAACAAAACTTGTTGTTTTTGAAAATAGACTACGAGGAATGTCGAGTAAAAATATGGGACTACCCTCCGAGGCGAATGTGTTGTAGAACCTTTCGAAACAGTCATGGTCTAAATCCGAAATGATCTGTTGGACCATCTCCCAACCCCATTTTCCGGAAAATCATCATGTGAAATTCCTTTCGTAACCATGTTCGTTTTTCATAAAATTCATGTCATGCACTCACACCTAATTTCTAGGTTACCTAGTGCATATGAAAATGCATTATGCTTTTCAATCATTTTCATACCAATATATATAATATGCATATATTCTCAATTTTACAATCACACTATGTGTAATTCAACAATAACAACCATCACAAAATGGACTCACTTGAGCCATTCATAATATCATCTCGATGGCCCCTCTGAAACACAATTATATTCCATATAATTATGTCCTTATGTTAACACATTAAAAATCATGTATTAACGTATCTATTCCTTTGATCCACAACTCAAGCCATTCTCAATTTCTCAATCCATTACCACAAAAAATTAGCTCGCATGGTCTAATTAAAGAACACGAGCAATTCAATTTGAATCACTCACCCAAACACACAATTTATTTCATAAATTATGAAACAAACACCCCAAACAGCCCCTACACAGTCACGAACTGTCCAAATGGGCTCCAAAAATTCTCCAAAAATTCCAACAATTCGGTCCCAAGTTTTGGGACCGATCAAATGGCCGTTCAAGGCCTTAAACCAACCGAAACACTACAAAACACTTAAACAAAGTGTAACTTCAAGTAGGATAAAACCCATACCTCACGGAGTTTGTCGAAACTCCAACTTTTTGGTGTCCACTCGTAGCTCTCATCGTGTAGATCAACTTTGCCTTCAGTCCTGACGAAAACCTGCGATCTGATTTTCGTAGATCTGAGAAAGAAACAAAGAGAGAAATAAAAAAAATTAAAATTCTCTCAACCTCTCTCTCTCCACGCGCCTCCTTCTGCCCGACGTTCCCCTCCTCCCTTTTGACTTATCCATTTTATTATGATTATTATTATTATATTATTATTATTATTATTACCATTTTTGAATACATGGTTCATATTGCTTCATTTGGGTCGTTTTTGTCAAAAACAATTTATTTCTTTTTAGTTCACTTTATTTTAAATGAACTTAGCCCAGAGTCATTTCATGACTTTGATTTTAAATGGTAAATCATCACGAAGTCGATGACGGTTTATCACCCAAATCGTAAAATATTCCGTCCAGGCTTGCCTCGTAATTCAACGAAACTTTCTGGTCACTAAATTTCTCATGGTATCTAATTTAATCTGCCAGAATTCATTTCATCATCCGAGACATCTAGAGAATTTTCTGCCAACCGAAATTACCGCTTATTACTTTTCTAAAAATTAAATTTTTCTGTTTGCTGCATCCACTCTCGTCGAAGCCTCTCTTCACCAATGAAATATTTGTGTTGCACTCATTCCTCTAGGAAAATAGCGCCTCGAAACCAAATCGCTTTTCTTCCCTTCGTCAAATCTAGCTTCTTCCACTCCTCTCCTTCTCTCGTTTCTTCCAACTGTTGCTCACTTTCTCGCTCGCTTTCGCCTCTTCTTCCTATTCCGCCTTACACTGAAGTTCTCGATCTCCTTCTTCCTCCTCTCAAAGATACTTCTTCCATCATTTCATTCAGACAGAACAAGGTGCGATGGCTCAAACATGGTTGAGTAAGGTTTTCGGGGAATCTAGAGTTTTTAAAAAGGAGAGAAAGAGATTTGGTGAAGAAAGATGAGCGGTCGATGGTTTACGAGGCGTGTGGCCTTCGCTAAAAATTATCTATTTATACAAATGTCGAGCCAGGCTATCACAATGTCGCAACAAAACTAACTTGTGGTTTATTCCATTTTAAAATCTTATGTTGTGACATATTTTTGCATTCAATTTATGCCAGGATCACCATTGCGACAGAGCAAGAATGTCGCGACATAAAATAACGAGGTTCAATCAGCACTTATGTCAATGACATGTAGAAACAATGTCACAACAAACACTTGCTTCAAGATCGAGTTCAACCCAACTTGGTCACGACATAGAAAGTTAATGTCGCGACATAGAAATCTTTTAGTTTAGGTAAAATAATAAAACAGGACACAGAAAATATGTCAGCCATTACATTTTTACTAATCGCACACCACATTTTTCAATCAAGCAACATTCAAAACAATGTACATTCATTCATACCAATCAAAACATGCTTGTGAAAAACACATCTAATCATCAAAGAATCCTAATTCAAGTATGAACAACTCATCTCATTTCTTCACTTAATATAAATCAACATGATGATATCTTAGGACTCAAAGAATGAGAATAAATACAGTTACTATTCATTTTCGTTTAATAAATACATTCCCCTAAACTTCAACTATGCATTATCATTAAAGAACAAGTTAAGAAATTGGAAATACACTCTTGTAGCATTTATGCATAATCGCTTTGAGAGTGTGCTTTCTAAGAAAATCCATCTCTAGTACAACTTCATTGTCTTGAAAAATTAACAAAATTCAAAATTTCAAACAAAATTACAACTAAACTTCAAACACACAAAATTCAAAAAAACCAAGCCAACTGTTAAAATTAAAAATTTTCTTGGGTTACCTCTAATGAAGCTTCTCAATTTAATGTTCCTAATAGACATTGTCAAAATGTTGTCATTTCAAATGAAAATTCTCCTCTCTCTTCAAAAATCCGCACTAATCTTCATTTATGTTTCTTTTCTAAGATAATGCTTCAATCTTCGACTCATTCACTTTAAACTCACTTCTAGATTCACTTTAGTGTCATCGCTCCAAAGGGTGTGTTTGCTACTACCGGGTGGCAACTACTCCATTTTGACTTCCGCTTTCTAGAAAATGTACTTAAGCCCGGAATTGTGTAATGTGACTTGTTCCTCGTTTCACCTTCCCTCAAATCTTTCGATCATGCCACTGCTTGTCTTATCTGGCAGATTCGGGCATTATCATAAGCTTCTCATTCCTCAACCTTCCGCCTTAATCGATTCTCGAGTAACCCTTTCTTCGCAACAAAGTCACAATTCAATTTCTCGATGGCCCGCATAAATTGCATTCCAATTCGCATGGAGATGACAAGGTTTTCTAAATACACATCAGACATGTAAACATTCCACTCAGAGCAAAAGGCGACTTAAGGGTCCTCTTAGTAGAAGGGCCTATAGTAGTTAATGAGTGCCCCGCTGGATCGTGAGTCGGCGCATCCCTCGCAGGTCTCGGCCCACTCCACTAAGCCAACAACATACCTAATCCACGCACCACCTCTATCGGGGGCCTCCGAAAGCACCATAAACCGAACTGGTCTGCCTGGTCTTGACGGTGGCGCATCGATCACTTCTCAACGCGAAGCCTCGACACATATCATCACGCGGGGAAATTCTCCACTGAATCTCATCCTCCAACGCCGCACAAGAGGCATCCCCGGGTGGCACCCCGACTGGCCCTTCCGACGCTAATGTACCACTCTACGCATCCGTATAGCAAATCCAGCGATGAGGTCACATTTTAGCTTCCTCTCTTCTGGCCGATCACACCATCTGGATTCGCCCACCACACCTCCGCCTCATTTAGCCTCATTACCCGCATTTCTTCTTCGTGTCACCGCCAGTGTGCTTAGGGTCTGTGATGACTCAAAGTTGTAGATAATTGAGCAAACATGTTCTTAAATTCAATTTCTATTAGATCGGCAAATACTTCAAAAGGTTTGTAATAACAAAATGCTTCGCCTAAGGACCTCGCTGAAAAGTGACGGTGGAAGAACAGCACCAAGGTTAAAAAATCGCTTTAACTGATATATCTATGACTTGATTTCCATAAATATATTCTGACATTTAAGGATATTTTTACATGAATATCAATATATCATAAATTAACAAAAATACTTTGAAATTCATGAAAGGAAATTATAAGATCGAACATGCCATGCATAAATGTTGACTGTACCTCACAACCTCTCAATGGATAGGAAATTCTGGGTTCACCCACATGCCTGCTTGGAATCTCGCTGCATTTGATACGGAGTTTGAATGGTATTTCAGGCATCATTTAGGATAGTTAATCATTCCATATTCTACCAATGGAATCAAAGGATGTGAAGAAGGTCGACCATAACTCACTATGTAAGGAGGAAAACGTTGGCATCATTAGATGAATCACTCAGACAGTGCCAATGCTCATTGATTCAAAACTAGCCGTAAAACGAACCATCAGGTTATGTCATCCTTTCGTCGAATTCTATATGGCTTTCCAACGGCCCACATTGACCATCTCCTAGACCCACGCAATCTCATCTTGTGTAGCATGTGTGAAATCATCTCACCAAAGGAATGGACTTACTGGATATTCACTTTGTTTGCCGACCGCATTATCCCACCATCATTTCCAAGAGATCACTACCATCGGGTCCCTCTCCTCTTGAGTCATCATAGCCTCTAGTAGAAGTACCGCAAAACTAGGTCTAATACTATATTTAACACTTGAATCAAAGAGGGTCGAGAAGTGATAACAGGTCGAAATGAGCCCTCAGTCTCGACCAAACTTTCACTATGAACTTCTTCGCATAAAACCCGCTCAACATCTACACCGCTTCAACATGCACATCAATTGCGGATCAGATTTCCATTACTAATCTAAATGGAGAGGTCTAACGATCGAATAATCGATTATCCTCTTCTTCACCAAACTCGGCTGAAATGTTGAATAAATCAAGGTAATCTTTTCTAAACTTTATCGACCGCTTGTATTATTCAGACCTTTAGTTTCATGTTTTAGTAACAAAAACTAATTGTCGAGCTCGAGGGTAAGCTTGTAGTCGATTTCTTTGTTTTGTATGGATCAAAGCAAATGTGCTCCAATCTTTCTACATGTCAAGATGATGTTGCTCGGGGAAAGAACCTTATACAAATTCCTTACCGGGAGAGTGGTTCCATACATGAACCACCATTCCTACGCAATAAAATTACTAACATTCAAAAAAATCTAATAACATGGTAATGGACTTTACTTTTTAAACTTTTAATGAGAAACAACACTCACCAGAACCATTAAATCTCTTGATGCTATTGCTGCTCGATCACCAAATCCCCTTTTGGCATCTCGAAATATTATAAGCTGTGAATTCAAAATGAACTTGACAAATCAATACATGTGTAAGTGTAACCAAATAAATTGACTCGATTAATTAGTAATATAGCCTATTGATGTACCTCATTTCCAATATTACCAAGACCTACAGTAGTAGCATATAATTTTCCAAATACTTCATGAATAAATTGAGGCCGAAATACTACTAACCTGTGTCAATAGTGAAATTGATTAAGATAATATATACAAAAGTGATTAGAATTAGTATGATAACAGAAAATAATATGTTTTAAAAGTGATGGTGATATGGAATAAGCATTCGTGACATAAAGAGGATGTTCGAGGGTTTTATCCCAATGATCCGCGATGATGTTTTTAACCCATTCTTCGCTTTCGAGCGCATAAATCTCGCTTTCATCACTCGAATCAACTCATACACAAATGGCATTGCTGGGACGATTTAATCAACAAAGGCGAAGAACCTATATAGTGCCTAGATTGACACTAAAGTTGTTAATCTTCTCCCAAGACGGATGATTAAACATGAGTCCTTCAACCTCACGTCTAACTACCGGTCCAACTAAGCTTGTGAGAAGCCCATTCATCACTAATAAAGATGTTCTTCAAATCAACCCTCTTTTTTTAGAAGACTAGCTAGGGCAATGTAATTTGTCTCAAATCTTGTTGCCCTTGGACGCATAATATCTCCACCGCAAACCTTTCTCATTGTTGCAAGCAACCAACCATGATTTTAGATGAAGTTGGGGATCTTTCGTGCATTGGTAATCAAGTCAGAAACACTTTCTTGTTTACAAATATCTTCAAACATAAGGTCGATGCAATGTGCTGCACATGGAGTCCAATATAAATTGCATTTCTTCATTAACAATTTCCCACTTTTACAACAAGCCGATCCATCACTGAAACAATTTGCACAACATTTTCTTTGCCAACATCTTTTATCACATCCTTCAACAAACCATAAACGTATTTGCTGTTTCCTGATATTATCCGATGCATCAACAAACTTAAGAAAATTAGAAGCTTCCTTTACAATATACCATGAAATTAATGATGCTGACTCGTAGACCGGCCCATCCATCACACATACCAGGCACCCACAAAGTCTTCCATTTCTCCCTTTAAAGTTCACATAATCTTCCCATGTCTTTATACTACATATTTAAATATTTGTTTTGATTTACATGGAGAGGGTGGCTCTACTCCCATGCCTACAAGTTAAAGTAAATAATTATATGGTTTGCAACTATAAAGTAAGATAATAATGTTATTAGAAATTGAAAAATGATGTTCACATACCAGCTTATTGTGCACAAACAATCATGTTTTTCAAGTGGTGAGAGTCTGTTTTGTGAGGCGCAACGCTCTCATATATGAAGAATTTACTGATTAATCGACTCCATCGCTTTGGTTGCACCTCTTAAAGAGATTTAACATTCTTTCGTCTCGTCACAAGATTTGTATAATGATGGAGCAAGAAGTGGTTATGGGATCCAATTGTCTCATTACTGAGATCTTCAGACGCGCCTTATTGGATCAATGGATGTAATTTGCGGAAGGCTCACCTATTGCAATTATATATATTAGAAATGTTTGTAAACTGCTTATACTATAATAATGACTTAAGTTAAAAGATTTACCAATTTTTATTTCATCTCTCATAAACCCTCTTCTTCATTGGCGATTTCATTCACTAGCTTAACATGCACGACACGCCGGCCTCGATAGTCAACCTCGCCGAGTTCATGTCGCCCGCATACATATAGACATCATCATCTTTCTCCTCATTTTCCTCATTATCATCACCATCATCATCATCAAAGAGATGTTTATGGCTAAATAATCATCAGGCCTCATAGTTAAGATCTAATTTATTCAATATCTTACACTTTCGTCAGCTTTATTCCTTCAACCAAAAGTTGTTTCATTTCTTTTTCAACTTCTGAGGCACATTATGACACTTGCTATTTTGAGATAAGTGAAATTTAAACCAGGTAATTCGCCACTTTTAATGACCATACCACAAAATTGCATATGGTGCAATTTCTCCATTCTTTCAATAGTAATAATATTTCCAAGCAGATCACGACTCTCCAAGACGTTTCCACTTCTTACTATCCATCCTATAAACTTCAATAATTGTAACTAATTCATGTTCATAATCTCAATCTAAATATAAAGTTGCATCAATTCATACATATTCATTAACAAATTTTTATATTTCATATTCATAATCTCAATCTAAACATGGTTGTATTAATTATCATAATTTAAAGAAAATGTATATTTTGGCTAAATTTTGATATTACACAAATTTGTAAATTAATAATTAACAAATTTTTATATTTCATATTCATAATCTCAATCTTAATATAAAGTTGCATTAATTATCATAATTTAAAGAAAATGTATATTTCACAAATTTGTTAATTAATAATTTACATAAATTTTTTATATTTCATATTCATAATCAATCTTAAATATGAAGTTGCATTAATTATCATAATTTAAAGAAAATGTATATTTCACAATGTTAATTAATAATTAAAAAAAAATTTATATTTCATATTCATAATCTCACCTAAATATGCTGCATTAATTATCATAATTTAAAGAAAATGCATATTCCAAATTTGTTAATTAATAATTAACAAATTTTTATATTTCATATTCATAATCTCAATCTAAATATAAAGTTGCATTAATTATCATAATTTAAAGAAAATGTATATTCCACAAATTTGTTAATTAATAATTAACAAATTTTTATATTTCATATTCATAATCTCAATCTAAATATGAAGTTGCATTAATTATCATAATTTAAAGAAAAATGTATATTTCACAAATTTGATATTTCACAAATTTGTTAATTAATACTATCAAATTTTTATATTTCATATTCATAATCTCACCTAAATATAAAGCTAGCATTAATTATTATAATAAAGAAAATGTATATTTCACAATTTTTGATATTAAACAAATTTGTTAATTAATAATTAATAAATTTTTATATTTCATATTCATAATCTCAATCTAAATATGAAGTTGCATTAATTATCATAATTTAAAGAAATTGCATATTTCACAAATTTTGATATTACACAAATTTGTTAATTAATACTAATAAAATTTTATATTTCATATTCATAATCTCAATCTAAATATGAAGTTGCATTAATTATCATAATTTAAAGAAAATGTATATTTCACAAATTTGGATATTACACAAATTTGTTAATTAATACCAATAAAATTTTTATATTTCATATTCATAACTTCAATCTAAATATAAAGCTGCATCAATTATCATAATTTAAAGAAAATGTATATTTCACAAATTTGTTAATTAATAATTAACAAATTTTTATATTTCATATTGACAATCTCAATCTAAATATAAAGTTTCATTAATTATCATAATTTAAAGAAAATGCATATTCCACAAATTTGTTAATTAATACTGTCAAATTTATATTTCATATTCATAATCTCAATCTAAATATAAAGTTGCATTAATTATCATAATTTAAAAGAAAATGTATATTTCACAAATTTGTTAATTAATACCAATAAATTCTTATATTTCATATTCATACTTCAATCTAAATAAAGTTGTATTAATTATCATGTTAAAAGAAAATTGTGTTTTTACAACATAAAATATGCATAATATATGTTCATATTTCATTTTCATAATCTTAATCTAAACATAGAATTAAATTAAACCTAATCTAAATATAAACTAAAATTAAATCTTATCTCAATATACACAATCTTAATCTAAATATAAACTTAAATTAATTACTAAATTGCACAAATGTAGAAAAAAATAATTAATTAACATGGAAACATACCTTAAGTTGCAGAAATTATGTATTGAATGGAAGACTTGAACACCAAAAATTGATAAAAATAATATTCTCCAAGACTTTGCAAAAAATCAAGAATTGTTTGAGAGAGAATGGATGAATTTGATATGAAAACTAGTAATTTTAAAGCTATTTATAGATTTTTCTCGAGTCAAAATGTACCCTCTTTTTTTGTATCACAAACCCTTAAAATGAATTTGGTCGCTGGATTTGATTTGACTGTAAATCTGATTTATTAGATTTATCTAGTCAGTTATAAATCAATTATATTTGTTAGATCGTCAAATATTCAAAATCTACCATAAAGATAAAAATATAGCCGCCAGAATCAAAGCGGATTCAAATTCGTCGCTGATCAACACAGATTGAATTATACTGCCGATAAGTTATTACCGTTGAAAATTTTAAATGAGACGAAACAAAATCTCAACCTTCCAAGATATCAACAATTTCGGGTCGTTTGATCAAAACACAAAAAAAAACAAGGAATCAATTTGCCTGATATCGGGCCGATAAATCAAATGTATATCTACGATATGATCTACCAAAATTATTTTTTTTTTGTTTTTGTTTTGTGTTTTTGCTTTTTGCATTTTTCGCACGCCGCAAATTTATCGATTTTGAGTCCGATGATGTCATTCCATAACCGATATATCGCGATATTGGATCGATATTCGATTTTTCCTGGGGACGAATTAATGCTTGGCTTCGATAGTGTTCGAAGGCCGGACACCTAAAATATCGACGATATATCGCGAAATTTTCGGCCCATGACAGCATTATGTGTGGTGCTGATCAACGCTCAATCTTTCATGTTCTCAGATGTATGAGCATGTGACGGCGCCTCCCCTATGATCTCCAAAAGAGCCTATCAGATGAGATCTAGACTCGCCTTCTCCACCCACCGACTGGGCCGACCTCGCTTCACGCCTCATCTACAAATCATCAAGAATATAGGTATGTCAATACACCCACAAATTTGGTTAAAGTGAAAGATGTACCAAAACAAGAACTGAGACAAACCTAAGAAAGTAAAGACTTGTTCAGATTAAAAGAAACCCCGGGAGAGCTACTTATTTCATAACACGAGCCTTAACCAAGACGACCCTTTAGCCTCTTCTTCTTGGGGGGAGTTAGGAGCTTGGTTACGAATGCAACCGGATCTGGTCGACATGGACAAAGGCCACCCCAAGCTTCAAAGTGTAAATAAAGCATATCTCCACCATCGAGATATCCAACTAGTAAAGAGAGTTTAGCACATCAAGAACCCATTAAATCCAAAAGCATTTGGATGTACGAGTGTAGGAGGTGCCTAGGTAAAGTGTAGGAACTGCTTCACCAGTGATGGAACGGGGAGGCGAAGCCTATTAGCAACCGGTCCCATGTAAAATGACAAGACATCCGCCTCCCAAAAGCCAGGTACCAAGGCCTAATGTCTCTGTGACTGATTTCGGCAGACTCAACAGATAACCTCGGCCTCTATGCATTACGGCAACAACTAGACTACTCAGCAGGCGTCCCTGGGTACCCCTCCCACGCCCAACTCATCAATTCAGTTGAAACCTCTTCGTGACCTCTTGCCATTCTACAAGTAGATAAAAAAGGGGGAGTAGAAGAAGGGGTCAACTTGAGGTCCATAAAGCAAAAATAAAAAATAAATAAAAGAAAGAACCTTCGAAAGAAAAAAGAAATCTCCCATGGGGATTTGACGATCCAACATAGATAAAACCTAAAGAAAGTAAATCAAAGACCTTCGTGAAAACTAATAGAACACTACTCTGAGACACTGGGGCTAAAACCAACTGCAAGTGCAAAGGTTTGAGTTGCAAACACTCACCGAAAAATCAAAAGTCGTCGAAGAGTCAAGAGGAGGATGAAGTACAGGAATCAAAAGAGAAAGAAAACCTTTTGAGAAAACGTAAAAGAAACCACTATTGAGACCATGATCCCTATTTATAATGTGGGAAGGAGGGTTGACAAACGACAAATGCGCCATTAGAACAAGATGCATAGGATGTCCATCGGGAGGCGTGCGTCTCCCATGCGCCTTAAACACACAAAAGCGTCGCCTCCGAGCGCATTTAATGCACTAATTGTTTTTCACAAACCTTTTAACTCTCAGCATTCAACATTTGAAACCACAATTTTTTCTCCTTATTGAAATAGCACAAAAACTCTAGCTAAGGAAAAGGGGAGTATTATGAGTACCATGATCTCTGGGATTCGGTACTCGATGGGCTCAAGGTCCGCTGGGCCTGTGTTTTGAAATGACCCGATCCTATCCACTCACCAAGACAAGGTGGACACTTTCTCAACCAGAGAATCTATAGAGGCTCGCCCGGAAAGCAAGGACAAATCCTTCCAAGGCTCTCTCTCGAGGCTACCCGCTCGGGACTTCAAGTCCTCCACTACCATTCCCAATTTCATATGAGAATTTATCCCATATGAAGTATGTTTCATTAAGCACCAGATTAAAATTCAGAAAAGTGATATTATCAATGAATTTTCCAACTTTGAATCTCACTTGGAGAGATAATCTCAAAAGGGAAAATAACTCGAAGGGTGCAACTAGTCACAATATGAAAAAGAAGATTTAAACTAGGGAGATAAAATCCTACCGAGAAGGAAGGAAGGATTTTCGTGGAATCGAATCATAAATCGGAAGATAGATCCTCTAATAGGAAAGATAAACAATTTAATCAGTTTATTCTTCTCCGTCTTCGTGATTTTTCACGACCTAATCATCTATATTAATCGACCCACCACTTTCCAAATGTCTTTTTTGCAAGTTCACATCAAGGCTATTGATGTTCGTGAAATCACGATCAAGACTTCTATAATTCGACAAGCCGATCCGATGATCAAAATCCCAACAACTTTGTATTTCTATTTTTTTTTTTTTCACCTCTTCCAAGTTTCCAAATTTGTTTTTTATTTTTTTATTTAAGAAATGAATTTGACTCATCTCTTTATATATTAAAATTATTACTTTCAAACATCTCATATTTTTCTCCCATTAAAATATAGCAAAACAAGGGTGGAGCTAAGGGGGGCAACACTTTCAAACGTGACGCAACAAGCCACACTTTGGATCTAGTTTTCCAAAATTAGGTTTAGGAAATATATGAGCTAGTAAAAGTTAAGAAAGCCAAGGACATAGAGAGGCAAAGGGGTCAAATCTAATTGTCTCCTTTTCATGATTTTTCTATTTTTTTTCTTTACAAGTCATATATCCTCATTTCTTCTTATTTACATTTTCAAACGTGAAGCAACAAGCCACACTTTGATCCATTTTTCCAAAAATTAGGTTTAGGAAATATATGAGTTAGTAAAAGCTAAGAAAGCCAAGGACATAGGGAGGCAAAGGGGTCAAATTCAATTGTCTCCTTTCATGATTTTTCTATTTTTTTTCTTTACAAGTCACATATCCTCATTTCTTCTTATTTACATTTTTTTGCCATCAATATATATATATATATATATATATATATATATATATATATATATAGAGAGAGAGAGAGAGAGAGAGAGAGAGAGAGAGAGAGAGAGAGAGAGAGAGAGAGAGAGAGAGAGAGAGAGAGAGAGAGAGAGAGAGAGAGAGAGAGAGAGAGAGAGAGAGAGAGAGAGAGAGAGATGAGAACCAAATATAATAAAATTATATATTTATTCAATAAAAATCATGATTTTAAAAAGTATTGTTGTGCATTCAAGTCAACTTATTATTTTTGGGATGTTTTTATATATTTTTTTTATCTATTTGATTCATTGGAGAATTGAGGTTAAATTTTTAAAAAGTGTTAAAAAGCATGATACTCGTGTTGAACCTAAATCTTATGGTTTAAGTCACGCTTCTTCAATCTCTAAATCCCATATAAAGAGTAAGTTGTTAACTATTGTTTTCCCTCCACATCAAGGCTAAGTAGGCAACAACTTTACTAAATGATTTTTGAACGTGTTTTCTAGCTTATAAATATGGAAATCGGCTTTACTTACGAACATTTCAACATAAATTTATGAAATGATCGAGGTATTTCTTCACTTAACCAAATATCTCAAGATTGAGCCTCAGATTGCTTGTATTCTCTGTGATATATCACTTCCAATGATCTATTCAGCCGAATAAATTACTTGACATGATAACTTAAAAAATATATTTTATATAAACATAATTTAGAACTCCATAAAAATAATAAAGATAAAGTTGTGCTTGAGAACATCCATATGCACAAATATTAGGTATGACTCTTATTTCTTATCTTTTTTATCATTTGTATTTTTCCTTTTATTTTTGAAATAAAAATGGATAGAGCTCCAAAAAGTTTCTTAATTGAAAAACGGCATAAAGATTTTAAAGTATAAATTACCACAAGAATTCTAGAAAACTTAGCATCTATTTGTAATTTTTTTTTTAAGAATGTTATAATATTTTGTACAATGAAAATTTATTTCAACATCTTAAAAATCTATTTCAAGCAATTTTTTTAAATATATTCTATAAATAATATTTATGTTTATTAATTTATTTTTAATCCTTTTACATGTTTAAATGATTATTTTTTAAAAAGAAGATAATAAAAAGATATTCTTATTTACAAAAAAGATATTCTTATGTAAAAATAATATTCTTATTTTTAATTTTTAAGAAAAATAGAAAATAGTGTATGATTGTTAAACATGCTTTTCCAGTAATATTTTAAGTTTTTTTTTCTATTAAAATTGAGCTATTAAAATAACATCACATCATCTTATCCCATTTGATTTTTTTTTGGAAAAGAGATAAATTTAATCTTTAGCATTACACCATACAAATACAAATATCAAAGATTCCAAATTTGTGCACAAATTTTTGATGACATAACTAATCACTGCAACAAGCAATAGGTCAACAACATGTCTGTCACAAACAACCTGTAGTAAGTCAGATTATAAAATACCAACAAAAAAACAAAGTAAAAATAAAACCCCACTTTATTAAAAAAAAAAACCCTAAATAAAGAAAATGGTGAAAGATGTAATTTTAGACTCTCAAAAAAGCCGTTCCTTCCCTCTAAAGAACAATGGCTTGAAAGAAAGAAGGGCGCTAGTATAGAAAGAAGCTCTGCTCTATTTAAGCTTTTTCTATAAATATTTAAGAGATTTTCTAGTATTTTTTGTAATATATGAAATGATTTTAATGTCTATATATACTACGTTTTATATACATACTCTGGAAACTCCTCTATAGTATATTTTAATATTTATAGGCCAGGAAAGCTGGATTCGTCAACAAATGTATATATAAACTGGGATGTGTTGATTAAAACATCCGGTAAAACCATTTACTATGGAATTGATTCGTCCCTTCTCTTCATCTTTTCTTGCTTGAATTGGAATCTTATTCCGATCAAGAAGAAGAAGATACGGGAATCTCCCATCGAGCCCACGGCTAGCTCAAGATGAAGTCATCTCCACCTCCTCAAATCGGCTCAATCGATATCTACGCAGAGCCTTCACAAAAGTGCCTGGCCCATTCTCCCTCCGACCGGGATCCTGCCGTGGTCGCGCTCCGTCCGTCAAGAATGCTTCACCAAGAACGACGTCGCTCGCCAACCGCCCTCGCCCGACGTCCCGTAAGCACGTGGGGTTCAACTACACACCACCATGTCCCTGCAGACCGCATTTCCGGGCGAGCACCAAGAACCGCCCTCGCCTCGGAGATATTCTTCGAATCGCCCTCAACATGTTTGCTCCGCATTCTCCTAAGGATGAGGTCAAGCTTCTACTCCTCCGACAAATTCCCCGAGATTCGCCCCGAGGGCTTGGAAAGGCAAAGCCGAGCCGATGCTTTCGAGGTGACTTTTGTAATATTATAACGAGATGGCTGCGTGAAAGCGATAATACTGAGAAAACGCGGATTTCGAGGAGGCTAAGCGCTTTGGAGATTATTAGTGAGGTTTTCAAACTCGGCTAAGCAAATAGAAATATAAATTTGATTTTTTACCCTTATCAGATGGATTGGTACGGGAGAGAATGAGAAGAAGATAGAGAAGATCATGAGAGAGACAAAGAAGATCTTGTGGTCTCGACGATGAGCAAAAGCTTGCATAACAAGTGGTTTATGAATAGCTACCTTTATGATCGACCACCCGCTATCCCTCCGTAAATGCTGATTTTTGTTACACAAGCAAGTTCAAGTTGTTTAAAATACTAAATGGGTTAACACATGGACTTAGGCCCTAAGATGTGAAGGCCCAAATGACTATTAAGTATTATAGGGCTTGTACTCTATAAATAGAGAATGATAATACAACCCTGTATTTATTATCCACTAGTTTTAGAGAATAAATAAAGAAAAAAGAAATCATTTCTGTACTGATTCAAGTCACACACGCCGTCCATAACCTATCGCTTGTAAGATCTCGCGTCTTGTGTGCATATTTCTCCGCAACCACAAGGTATGATCCTGACTGACATGTTAGGCCGCATTTAAATCAATATTCGAACCATGTGCGGCCGCACGTACAAGATGAATCTTGCTTTCGCTGATTATTCCTATAATTGGTATCAGAGCCTTCGTGTGATTAAATTTTCAATTTGATCTAAACAATTTCATGTATTTTGGTGTTTGATTAGCAATATGACACCGAGGTTTTCTATATTTGTTGATTCGCATGCTCGTACGCTTAATATGATTTTTTGTTTGCATGGTTATCAATAATTGTGGTTTGCCCTTCAATCCATGGTAGAGTTTTCAGGCATTTATCCGTTTGCAACAAGGCACTACAAAAACAAAGAAATTCGAGACCACAAATTGTGACCACAAAAAGTGGTTTAGTACCAAGGACTACTATGACCACACTTGCAACCACAAAAGACCAAAATAAAGATCATTAAAATTATAACCATCGTGGAGATCACATGGTGACCACATTGCGGATTCACAATCACCGACTACAGATGAGTGGTCGAAAATCAAGGCCAACGATCGCGCTTAGAATTTGTACACATCAGACCATATGGTGGTCACTAATAGTGATCACATTGTTTATAGCCATCAAGTTAGCTAATTACATACTGTGTTGAGTAATATTTACCACAAAATATAATGGTCGAATTGGTGCATCATTGCTCATGTCACGTGGCCAGGACCACATAGAGAAGAACTTAAATAATGACTTCACACTACCTATGGTCACCTGCTAGTAACCACTATTCATATTATCAATTTCACTAGTTAATTTTAATAAAAATTTTATTAGCTTTAAAAATAAATAACAAATAAATAAAACTCTTAATAACTTTGTGATACTATAAATAACAAACTATTTATAAACATTTTCATGTGTTTCAACATCCATGACTTCGGGCTTCCTCTATTCCATCCTTAATAACTTTGGTGATACCATTAATTTAATTGTTCATATTTTCCCTATCATTTAGCTTGTCACCAGACCTATTGAGGCCTCTATATATGACAACTCCTGCAATTAGAAGTCGCTGCTTCGTGACATCTACGGATTTGAGCTACTTAAATTCATCCATTTTCATTTAGGGGAGATAAAGTAATATGTAAAAGAAGGATTAATTGCTAAATATACTAATAAACTAATTGAAGTTGTTTTTTAATTAATAAAGACCCCTTTTTCAAAATTGCTGGCAGACTAAATTAAGGGAAGGATCATCCTATTGTATTCGGTCAGACCAAATGTAAATTATTTGATGGGATCATACTGACAACATATTTATTCCGAATTCACCTTTTAGAAATAATACTCCTCAGAGTTATGTCACAACATTTTTCACTATTTGATATCGAAATCTATAAAATCATCATTTTAATAATGAATAGTTTTACTCGAGGCTTCAAATAATGAGGCCCTTAGCTCAATGGTTATGATTTGACATAAGCAATGGGACCATGTTTGGGAGTCTATATGAAAAACATGGATATTATAATGTTTTGCATGTAAAATAAATGGATATAAAAATAAATAAAGGTTCAGAGGAAAACTAAATGATGGAAAATCGTAATTCTAAAAAAAATTGGTTCAATGAAAAAACAAATTAAATATAAAATAAATATGTAAGAAATGTCATATTTTATATTTATTTTTAAATAATCGTATTTTATTAATATTTTTGTAAAAATAATATTTGAAATGAATTCCTAAGCAACCCGCAAAGGAGTCTTTATGTATAATGTGGGTGGGGCTAATAATATCTATTGATATATCGTTCCACTTTTTATTTAATCGCATCTTCAAATACTGATTTGTTTTTTTTTTTTAAAGAACCTTCAAACAACATCAAGCTCTTCTGCTTATGGTACGCCGCTTCTTCTTCATATTACAATAATTACGACTCATGAGTCATTATTCGATGTGGAGGGCGCTAATCAGAATGCGTTCTGTTAGCCGCTCAAGTATAAGGTCTGGTTCGCAGCTTAAAATTCAATCCGTGTTATATCGCTCAATCATAAGGCCTGCCTGGCCAACAAAGCCCATTATGACTTTATCGATGTCTACCACCACCATCAAATCACAATCGTTCTCAATAGTTTTTTTTTTTAATAAAAAAAAGGAAAAAAAAAGAGTAGATACTAATTTCTCCAACGAGCATCACGGAGTATATTCTCCTTATCCTAAAATCTCGCGTTTCACACCCTACACATGTATCCTCACGAACTCTTTTCATGCCACATCACGCCTCTTCATACTTTTTTTTTTCGATAATTAAGCACTTATTACCAAAAAGGCCAAAGGCCAAACAAACAATCAATCGTGAACAGCACGGCCAAAAAGGCTACCAGAGAAGACAACAACTGACAATAATTCTCCCTAAAATGATAGGAAAGGGGCATCACTCGATACGTAACCACCAAAACCAAACCCTACGCATGTGGTAACCAAGATATCAACCAAAGATACCAACCATAATAACCCAAGCCCACAACCCGGCACGTGAAACCAACAAAACCGCGCCACAACCCGCACAGCAACCAAGAATACCCATGAGAAAAACAGGAAACACAACCCGCATCCATATCCCGAACACGGACAAACATATCAGATAACATAGATCCACCGGCTTCTTTCATCTAAACTGAGGTCCCACCACAAAACCCAACCCGAATACCAATGAACGAAAAGTGAAGGCCAAGCCACCCACTCATAGACCCTCAGATCTCTCAAGACGTCACATCAAATCCGCACGCCCATTTCTCCATGAACAAATTGTGGACAATAATTGAGAAACTAAATCTGATGACAAGATGGACAGACCTGTAAAACCAGTAGAGCATCCCTCCCCTCGCAGACCCCCACTTTTCAACATTCTCCTTCGAGAGGAACACCTACAAGACATTCTCCGAACCTACCACATCCCAGTTTTGAACCTCCCAACATATCCCTTTTGCCGAGTAAGACGCGAGAACAAACTTAACACTTTTCACTACGATTCCCGCAATGGGCCGAGATACCGAATCCGATGATAAATGTCGCCTGACCTGAGCTGAATTAGCTGGGATTTGTGGCATAGGCTAATATGGCATCCGAGCCGATCGACAAAACATAGCCATTAACCCACCTATCGCACCAAATCTGATCTCAGATAGACCAATTCCATCTAAAACCGAGACACAACAAAGCTATTAACACAATGGAAACTAAAATCGACCGAGCTTCGATTAATAACCGACCAACCTATCCACATAAGGCTCCACTTGAACCACAGATCTTCCAGCACAAAGTAGATCCGCGATTTGTCAACTAGGCCTTTCAACGAACCTTTCATCACCACACTAGAGACTAAATACGGTCGGATCGGAGGATACCTCGTAAAGGACACCCACTACTAGCAGAGGATAACGACCACCACCAAAGTGGGATCTACGACTTTGAACCACCGACAATGGGAACGCCTAAGATACTTCCGGTTACGCCCCACCGTATGCCAACATCAGCTTTAACGACTCGAAATCCCCACCCTAAGGACAAGGAAGAAGGCGATCGCTTTAAGCCACTCTTAGATCGATCATCGCGTGAGTTTGTCGAGCAAACCTCAAGATTCATAGCCAGCCGATGATGGCTACCGCTTCTGACTTTAACTGTCATTTCTTTAATTATCTCTTTAAATTTGTTTTAAGGATTATCTTTAATTATCAAATACATCATCATCGATACACGTTAGAGAATGACTTTCTCTTCAATTATCTCGCAAGGATAATTTTTTTTTTTTTTTGACAAACAAGGATAAATGGTTCACCTTATAAAAATTTATAAATATTTGAACAAACTATGTTCGCGATTCAGACACGACACGCGCTTGAGGGAGAGAGAAAAGGGAAGTCACGTTGGTTTTCTTCGCTTTTTGTGCTTTTCTTACTCATTTTCAAAATGTTTGATTTTTATCTCTTGGCTTAATTTCTTTTCTTGATTTCAATTATGTTAACTTCAATCGAATTTTCGAAATTCTTAAAAGTTTTAATTATGAATTGATCACTTTTTCCTTCCTTTATTTTTCATTTGATGGTAAAGCTCACTGTGATTATGTGAACCCGTATTGTATGTCGGGTGGTCACTTCGCTTTTCGTTATTACTTCTTTTTCTGTGCTTATACTAAATATGATACTACTTACCGAGAAAATATCGATTTTGTTTTTAAAATTAGGCTTTAATGATTTCAATCCAATACAATTTCACACTTTGTTTTCTTAACTGCCTAATGATAAGCTGGGTTTAATGAAATTCTATTGTAATTGGCTTGTAAGGGGTTCTTGATCGTGGTTTTAAAGCTTACCTTTGCTCGATCACTGAAAATGTTCTAAAAAATACTAACAAAAAATATTTTTTTTTTCCATTAGTTATCTTCATCAAAAAAAATTCTAGTTGTGTAGATTCTAAAATACTAATGAAAAAAGTCGAGAAAATAATTTTCTTATATTTGTTCCTAATTTCAGGTGTGGCAGAGTTGGCATCAAGGACTAGTTGTCTCATTCCAATCGATAAGAGAGCGCCAATCAAGAAATCACATAGTGAGACTGTGACCAGATCCTAGAATGTCACTGAGACATCGCCATGTCCATATCGCAATTGAGCACGCTACAAGACTGACAGAACAAAAAATTTTTTTCATTTTAAAATTATCCCAATTCAGATATCTAAATATCTAATGTGTGTTTATTTCAGGAAATGAAGGAGGGTGCCCCACCGAGCAAGGTACGAATCTTTCACTTGGTGGTTCATATGAGGAAAACTCCAGGGATCGCAGGATTTATACGATCAACGTGCAAGACAAGCGGGAGGTGTCGAAAAACCTATCTACATCCTAACTAAGAAACTCGTAGCTTCATATGACTTTGTTTCGTGGAGAAGATACATGAGCTAATCGTTATGGAATCCCCAAGATGAATCGAAACCGTTCTTCGACACGTGAAGATGAGGATCAGACATTCCTACAAGTCAGCGAGGCTTCATCACACGGAAGATAATGCGGGAGACAGTCAAACGTCCATCTTTGCATTTGATGCCTCTACATCCCAAGACTCCCTCGAGGCGCCATCGCCGAATTAGAGAGCTGGAGTCAAGACAATCTCGCCAGTAAAGAAGCATGTGAGCTACAAAGTAACATTCAACCTTCCGATGGGGTGGAGACTTCAAACCGAGGAGATAGATACGCCGCATGATGGAGCAGATGACGGAGGAGAGAGGTTTCGAGCCGCTTCGCTTCCACCAGATGGTTCTCGCACGACAAACACTATTACTTGCGTTTTTTAACATTCGGGACTTCACTCTCGACTTTTAACGCTTAATACTCTTTGTGTCAAGCTTAACATTCGACCTCAATATCGACTTTTAATGTTTAATACTTTGTGTTTTTAAATTTAAATGATAAATATATTTAAACTTATCATATATATATATATATATATATATATATATATATATATATATATATATATATATATATATATATAACTAATTAAACTTATTAATATATAAGTAATAATTAAATTTTATGAAATATTAATTAAATAATTAAAATATTTTATAATTCAAGGACTACAAGATGTGGTGACAACAACAGACCGCTAATGTGGTCACTAAGAAGGAAACTATTTTATGGTATATGCTGACTACATCAAAGAACCATATACTTTAACGACCATAAGATGGTCATAGAACTGGGTCAATATCTAGCTTCTGATTCGTCATCTACCACCATCGCGCACCATTCAAGATTTATTTCATGTGATCACATGCTGACATTATCCGTGACCGTCATCGCGGGTCGTTATCCGTGACCACATTGTCGCGGGTCGCCAAATTAAAGCACTACATTTCGTGGAAATGACTGCGACCACTGGGTCACCGATTCTGGCTCAGGACGCAGATTTCTAAGACTACATCACGGGTCACCGGGCGGTCGCTTATAATTTCTACGATTCACTTTGTGACCACTTTTTGCGGGTCTCAATTTCATTGGTTATAGTGGGGCTAATCATAAGATTAGGTTTCCTTCTGATTTATTTTCTCCATCATCTAGAATTCTCGAACACCATTTTATTGGGTGGTATATGATTATTTTTTTTGTAAAAAATATCAAGACTAATGAAGAACGTAAGAGAAGAAGAAGAAGAACTATGGAGAACATCAGTACACGCGAGACCGTTACAAGCCGCAAAGCGCGCATATCCAAATGACAAACGCACTAATTGAAAGCGCTGGGCAGCGAAGAGCCGACATTTCCTGCTCAATCCATCACGACGCCCCACAAGCTTGTAATGGCTTCACGCGCTCCACTCCTCGCGTGCCAAGCGTGAGAGCGCATGGAGAGAGTTTTGGCCGTCGGATTTTGCAAACTTCCTCCTCCAAACGTCGTGCTTCTATGGGTGGCTCCATTCGGGTGGCAACATACAAATGATGACTTTGATGGCTAGGGTTTCATGTTGTGAGTTTAGAGTTTTGGGTTTTAACTCAAATCTCTTCAATTTTGGGCCTCCAAGCCCTAGTAAATTGAACCCAAATGGACGGGCTGGACCAAAGCTGGACGGGATTAATAACAATGGGCTCAAGTGTTATTGGGCTTGCTTTTCTTAGGAAAACCATGGATCGGGCTTTTATATTTATTCATATATTATTTTTTTTTTATTCATGGATGATTAATTTATATTTGGTGTAACATGTTTTAGTTATGATAACATGACATATAGACTAGGTGGTGTCATATTATCTCGTATCAATGATATACATGTGCTTAATTAAATTTTGATTTTTAAATCTAGATAAATATAATTATGAAAAACTTTAATTTTTGTGGGTCCCAATAATAAAATGGTAATGTGAAGCCCCCATCGATAATCATGATAAGGTTTTATTGATTTTGACCTAAATGAATTTTAAAATTCATCAGATTGACCGGTCCACCACCGACAACCCTTAGAGATTAAGAGAATTTTAAAATTAAACAAGGATTCAAAAACCACGATAATTTTATTAACCTTCCCAACGAGGCTCTAATACTATTATGAGCCAAACAATGATTGAAATGAAAAATATTCTGTAGAAGGTTCTATCTAAAAAGATTAATGTAAGTAGTCCGCAAGTGACCCCCCCAATTCTTTTCGGGACCTCGACTTAAGATGGATACTATTCATTTTATGATCAAGTTTTAGCTCTATAAATGTCTTGCCCACCGTGGAGCATTTATTATGGAAACTAAATTATTTTTTTACAATAAAAACAACAAATATATTTTGTTTTGGATTTACTAAATATATGTTTATTGTATAATATACGAGTTAATATTAGTGTGCACAATGTATAAATTTTTTTTTAGTAAAATGTCATCTACGTTAAGGACTAGGAAAACTACTTTTGTACCTTGGATCCTTTTGTAAACACAAGGTTCATCAAGACTTTTCTCAAAACCGTATAAAGTTATGGCTTGATCAAACCTAATGTTCCATGTGTTATGGATGTTGCTTAGTCCATAAATGGACCTTTGCAACTTACATGCCATGTGTTCTCGCTCTCTCTAGCCATGAACCCTTCTCGGGTTGTCGCATGTAGATGTCCTCTTCTAAACTCCACATTTAAAAATGTCGCTTTTGACATCCATATGCCAAACTGCATCTAGACTTGCGCCTACAAATTTCTAAAAGAATCCGATAGATTTAAGCATGAGACTAATGGCTTTTAAAGGTTTCTTCATAATCTATCCCCTGGGTATAACCTTTGCCACTAATCATGTTTGTTACTCTGGCAGTTGGTTCAAACATAGCACGTCATCAAGGACAAAGATACTTGAAACTCGGGAACTGGGAGCTAATCCTCTCGTAAAGGCCATCTGACCGCTTGTTTTATTTTTTGAGAAAATAGACTTTATGTTTAGAAGATTGTTTATTTGTTCGATTTCAAGAGGAATTTGGTTTCGTGTTGTTTAGTTGAACACTCGCTTGACAAGACGCTTAATTCTCGCTTTTATAAGTAAATCTTTTTTATTTGTTCCAAAGATCTTATGAATAATCTTTATTTTTAAGTCCTCATTCTATGATATAAATGCTAATAAAACTTACTCTTGGCATTTGCGATTAGTCATATTAATCCTAATAGGATACATGGTTTAATGAAAAGGGATTTTAAATTCCCAGCATTTGAACCTTATACCAATGTGTGTGTGAATCCCGCTTGAAGGTAATGACCAAGAGGCCTCTTCAAGGCCAAAGGATATCGTGGTAACCAAATCATTGAATTGGTGCATACTGATGTATGCGAACTAATGCGTGTTCAAGCCAAAGGTGGGTATGAGTATTTTGTCACTTTTACAGATGACTACTCAAGATATAGTTTTGTTTACCTAATGCGCCAAAAGTTTGAAACTTTTGATAAATTTCGACAATATAAGGTCGAGGTAGAAAACAATTAGATGTCCATATCAAATAGCTTCGATCTGACCGAGGCGGTGAATACCTATCTGGAGAGTTTAAGTTTTGGCTTTAACTCAAGAGAGGATAGCCACAACCTGTCACCCTTGGAACACCTCAAAGAAAAATGGAGTTGCAAGTAGGAGAAATGTGAGCCTCCCAGATGACGGCAGATTCGATGTTTAGTTATTCATCTCTACCCACATCGTTGGGATATGCCTTAGAGACTCCGCTACATACTTATCGAACTTGATTCCTTCTAAGTCTGTTTCTAAGACACCCACTGAATTCAGGAACAGCCAAGTCTAGCTTAACCATATTAGTATCCGGGTGCCCAACAAGATGTTCCTGAGAAAGGAACCACATAAGTT